>CM056378.1:43960684-44108184 GCA_029718625.1 Synaphobranchus kaupii
CGGCCAATCATAATGCGCGGTCGAAACTAACTGTATAAAGTTATATAATCCAGGTCTGGTATGTATTTATTATCAAATCATAACACAAACATTGGTATCTGTGTGCGTGCATGCATGCGTGTGTGTCTGTATATGTGGCCGTGGGCGTGTGTGCGTGCGTGGTGTGTGTGTGTGTGTGTGTGTGTGTGTGTGTGTGTGTGTGTGTGTGTGTGTGTGTGTGTGTGTGTGTGTGTGTGTGTGTGTGTGGGAAAACTGTATGATGCAGCTACATGGATAGTTCCTTGTTCTTGCCAGGTATACTATAACAGGGATGGATAAAATGGTTGTGATGTCACTTTACTCATAGAAAACAGAGAGGAGGTCTACCAATCATGTAGTATGTTGATAAAAATAGATAGAACATCAACAGTGATTGGTGGGCACTTTCTGGCCAGGGTTCCTGGAAGAATAGTCAGAATGCATCCACCAATCACAGTTGTTACCAACATGTTGCATGATTGGTGGAACTCACCTCTATTTTCTATGAGTATTGTGCCATCACAGCCAGACTCTCCCTATTCTGTTGTCCCAGGTCCATACAGGTCCTGTACTCACGTGTGAAGATGAGCACCAGAGCTAAGCCCAGGGCCGCCACCAGCAGCAGAACAGACACCAAAACCACTACGGCCCCCCAACCGCACCAGGGCCCCCCGAAGCGCATCGCGCACATGCTGAGTGCACTGCGACCTGGGAACGACACACCGAGAGAAGAAAGGTCCAGTTCTAATGACTGTCTGTGCTTCTGTGGTCTATGGGCAATCAGTGAAATACTTTCCCCAAGTCAATGTAGTGCCAAGTGCATTGTTACCATGGTTACAGTGATGGGCTACAAATGTGACCGCACCAACCCAAATAAGATGTCAACTCCACTCCACAATGTATGCTCTATAGGCAAGAGGTCACCACATGAAAAAGTAAGCCTACTGATGTTTCCACTTAGTCAGCTCTCACACAGCTCCAACATAACATTCCAAAAAAAATCCATCCATCAGGACTGCAGACCTCCCTTATTTCAAAACATGGCCACTTTTCAAAAATGGATTTAGCATCTCGATTATACCGGATTATGTGAAATGCACAAACTCTCTTTTTGAAGAGCACAACATTTTTGACACTTTTCAAAGATCACAGAAACTGTTAGACGCACGTAACATTCAGCCCGATGCCGTTTCCAGGAATTCTATATTTTTTTGTACACAATAAAGATAAACTAGACATACTGGTACGATTGGGGTCGACAAACTCACTGGCAGCAGGTCTCTGCTTTGGCTCGGCTGTGTGGAGGGTTCTGACCACTTCCCTGACCTCCTCACACTCACGATTGTTCTCCGGTTCAAACGCAGGATTGCAGAATACTGTCTGGGATTCAACAAATAACTTTGATATATCAGTCACTGCAAATACATATAAAGCCATGTCGGACATACCACATAATATTAGAGCGTTGCAATACAAATGACTGATAACGCAATATTTTATATTTATCATATCTACCACTGGAAAAAAAAAACCTACCTCGTACATGTCAGATGGTTCCGTTTCCACGGTGACTTCAGTGAGGTCCGTCATCTTTGGCAATGACAGTAGGTCAGGTTTTAAAACGTGACATTTAGCATCCTAGTCCCAATATGTTTTCCAACAGTAGCCTAATGCCAGTAAAATAATAATATCACCATGAAAACATGATAAATTTGTACAAGTCAGAAAAGTGTGACATCTTTGTCAAGACAAATAGCCTACAAATGTCTTTGTGTGCCCCAATCGATTTAAAAAAAACTTTCTGTCAGAAAATCTTGTCAAAAGTACTTCAAATTAAAGATTGACATAAGGACAACTTTTCCTAGTGTGAAAAAAAAAACTAAGGCTAAAATTGATTGATTTCCATGAGGTAGATGTGCCGTGTTTCGTTTTTTTGTTGAGGTCGAGTAGTTTGCAATAAAAGGAGAAAAGAACCCCTCTCGTCCGGCTTTCTGCAAAGCCGAGTCAGCTGAGAGGTATGAGCTAGTTTTACGGGGCCCCACGGGGAGCTGCGCGCCCAGTAAATTCTCTGTAAGACCCTTAATAACCTCATAATCCCCAAAACCGTTTTAGAACATACAAGAAAAAAAATTTGCTACGCCATTTATTACGAGTAATTGATTTTATATGTGTTTTCCATCGTGCAGATTTACTGTGTGTAGATCATCACAGAGAGGTCAATTTCTGAATACCCTTCAACAGTAGCCTACGCTATAGCCTAATTTTAGCCAAGATCTCTCTCTCTCTCTCTCCAACACACACATATACACACACACACACCAACCAACAAGGTCTTCCAGTATTACAAATTTGCAACAACAAAAAAAAACATTTCTGCATCGTGTTTGCAGTTGAGGGTTAATGAATAAGCCTTCAGCAAATATGAGTGATGTTTCTGTTGAATGAGGATGAACTCCAACCAGAGCGACAGCTCATTTACGGGAAACCAGCATGCAGGCCTGTGCTCTTACTGTACTGTGCGCTGCCTCCTTACTGATGATATCTCCTAAGGAAGGTAAGCATTTCTGGTTTTTTATATCACCCATTCACATAACTTCCACATACACTTTGAAATTGTACAGCATAATTATGTTACTTTGAATGGGTGTAAGCTGAGTCCGAAGCAGAAGTTTTGTTACAACTTCCTTTAAGTGACTACATGGTATTAAATGCTTATTTTTACATTTTGTACGTATTCATTTATTAGACACTCTTATGCAGAGTGAGTTACAGACTAGTGTAGATTAAGATAAATTAACAGGAATGCAGATACAGAAGATTCCTGTAACACAAATGAAACTGAGTGGAATTTTGTCAAGCAGTGTTATGATAAACATATTTCGGTCAGGACAACTCACGTATTAAATTAAATGTTTAATGAATGAATGTGCTGCATAGTTATTTTAGTTTGGCAGTGAATGGATCTGCTTTAGTACTGCTCCGGAGCATGGGCATCTCCCCCCGCTAAACAGGAGATGACCAGAAACCCCCCATACTAAAGCAGATCCAAACGACAGGTGGAGGCTGGGGTGGTGGAGGGTGGCAGCAAATTTTTAAAACAAGCCGTAAGCAAACAAAGAGCAGTGCATCAACATTCAAGCAGTACAGAGAGAATGGATTCTTGGCTTAAAAAGGGCACTCCATTAGAGGTGTGTGCATGTGATTGGTTGAGTATGGGACGCTCGATTGCTAGCCGACCATGGTCGGCTATGATAAGAGTTTCCTGACAGAATTTGCTCTGCGCACGTTAAAACGTTTGCGACGCTCATTATCACACGCAAGTGTGGTAGAGAAGTTGGTGATATGAACTATAGCCAATGGTAAAAGTGCTATAACATCCATCAGAAAGTGCACCACTCATCACAACTGGCTGACATCCAGCTGGGGATTAGAATGGAGAATAACCACAACCAGGAAGCAGATTGCTGCTACAATGAACCACTAAGGTGACTAGAGATCACAGAGTGGGGAGGTCTGGCAGGCATCTAGGATTTGATTGGCAGCCTATAATTGAGGGGGGGGGGGGGGTGGACTTGATAGGCCAGAACAAGACTGTAATTGAAGCTATGGCCAGTGGAGGGAGCAGAGGTAGGTAATGTTTTAATGGGATAGGGTTACCTGTGAGTGGCATTTTGGATAATATGGAGGGACCCGGTGGCGTATGCAAGTTGGAGTTGGGTTGAGCAGAGAAACGGGCCAATCCATATTACGTTGTAGATCAGGGGTATCCAAACCCTGCCCTGGCGAGACATGAGGCTTTAATGATGGCAATGTTATGGCTTATATTCCACATTCACGTAATACAGCTGGAAAGTTCCAGAATTCAGGCTGTGTATCCTGCTTATTTGTACAGGAGGAGTGATCTAGTCAGCCAACCTAAAACCCTCTGGGGCAAGCACATGAAGCGGTAGAGGGTATGTGGGGCTTGAGCCGCTGCCGTTTTTACCTGTCACTCACAAAGGGCCCTCCTGGATTTTTATTTCAATTTATTTTATGTTTTGTATTATCATTATTTTTCCCTTTTTGTATTTATATGTTTGTAACATTGCCAAGCTCTGTTAAGCGACATTGAGTTTGAGAAAACTATAATAATAATTGAGAAATTATAATAAAAACACAGGTTTATTGCATTTTATGATGTCTGTCATTTTGGACCCAACTCATAGTTTAAGAAACACTAGTCTAAACCTCCAACCACATTACTGGCTGTGATTTCAGGTTGAATTGAAGACTAAAGGTGGTGTGAAAAACTTATGAGTGTGGCACTAAAAACCTATGCGGGTGGCAGGACAGCAACCCCACATGAAATCTAATTTCTGTTTTACACTCAGTGCAGACACAAGAGACGGCGGAAGACTACGATGACTATGGGGACCTGCCCAAAAACTGCTCTGTGTCCGAGTCTATCGCAGGAGGCTGGGTGTCCTACTCAGAAGAGGGTGGAGAGGGCAGCGTGCTGACCTATCACTGTGAGGCCGGACACTATGTCTACCCAATCAGCACCAGGGTCTGCAGTGCCACAGGGGAGTGGTCTGCCATGAGACTGGCCAATGGGAGGAGGGTTGCCCAGGCAACGTGCAAAGGTAAAGTCAGAGGCTGTGTCCGAATACAACCCCTACACCCTTTTGAGGGCACATATTTCAGTCCACTTTGTCAAAAAGGTTTTTAGTGGGCGAGTTTTTCTCACAAATGGGGGCACATAAAATACCAGACTGAAACCCTTATTTCCAGGGTTTTAGTTGAGGGAATTCAGGAGCACACTCATCTGCAGAACGGTGCACTCATCCGACAATTTCAATAAGTAACCCGGAAGAAAAAACGTAAAAGACGTAGAGCGTATATGCATATCTATGGTCCAAGATAGGTTCATATTACAAACTACTCTTTTTTTATTTTTGTTAATTATATCTTCATTCATAATCTACACTTTGTAACAATCATCATATGTTAACTGATTGATATTGTCAATAAAAATAAAAAAGTAAAAATGAATATTACAAACTTCTTCCTCACTAGTTTGGAAAGAGTTTTGCGGAATTTCTTTCACACACTGCTTGCAAAGTGAGGGGACAGGGCACATAGTAGACAGGGGTCTGAGTGGACAGGGGACAGTGGAGAGGGAACAGGGGTCGTATTCGGACACAGCCAGAGAGACAACAACTCAGGAAGGCCACTCACTTTTCCTCCTGTTTTGGCTGGGGAGGTCCCAGCCACTACCAATGTTTTCGGGCTGCTGAAGTCCTGGAGATGGAGATAGAATTTGTGGTGAAAGGTAGAATTTAGAGAAACAGGTAGATTGCTATTATGGGCCAAGTGGTTGAACAATCCAAACAAACAGCGGGGATATCTCCACTGTGGCTACCATGGAAACTCACAGGCTGTTTAGGATCCAGTAGTGTTGGTCATTTTTGGTCATCTGCCTGCTTCTCTGCTAATAATGGAAGTGATATATATGAATAATAGATTTTTTTAGCTGCAATCAGCATAATATAATCAGCAATCAGCTAGTATAAGTCACTCTGTGGTCGGTCTGTCGGTCCAAATTTTCCTGTTGCTTTGTAATACGCTTGATCCGGGTTACCTAGAGTGACGTGTGCACTGCGTCAGTGGCTGTGTTCGGAATCGCTCCCTATTCACTCCCTCCCTATACACTACTTAGGGAATCTACATAGGGCACTAGATAGGGATTCACTGGTGGAAAAGAAGGAGGTGATTTCGGACACTACATAGTCTGAATAGGTTACTTAGCAACGCGCAACGCTTGCTTGACAGCGGTCACCGGCTTGGTGAGAAAGCATGCTAGAAACGGTAAAAAAAGTTTTCTTTTTAAATTTTGAACAAGGGTTTTGTTGTCTCGTTGTAGGTAGATAGGTAAGATAGGTAAGTTAGGTAACTAGGTAGCTAGCTAGCTAATTAAGTTGCATTTTCCATTAAAAAGTAATAATTGTTAAATTAAAAAAATAGCTAACACTTTGTAATATATTTAATCTACCGCGTTTATTTATATTTCGGTTATAAAGCCGATTAAACTGATTTAATATAGGCTACAAGATGAAACTTGCATTTATATTTACATTTGTAGACGAGTGCAGGCTCAGCCATCGCCATCTTGACAAAAAAGAAATCTCCGGTCATGTAGTGTACATCGTTTGTACCCTACATTTTGTGGTGCATTGTGGGGGATATTGAGTGGACTATTTAGGGTGTCAAATTGACATTTTGAATTTTGGACACCCTACAAAATGGCCGATACCCTAAATAGTGCACTATATAGTGAATAGGGAGCGATTCCGAGCACAGCCAGTGTTTTTGAGTTAGCGTAGTTACTTCCTGGTTATAGAATAGAATAGAATAACTTTTATTTTCCCGCTAGGGAACTTCAGTTGTAGCCCCAGCAACAACAAAAAAGACATAGGCTGTGTTCGGAATCGCTCCCTATTCACTCCCTCCCTATACACTACTTAGGGAATCTACATAGGGCACTAGATAGGGATTCACTGGTGGAAAAGAAGGAGGTGATTTCGGACACTACATAGTCTGAATAGGTTACTTAGCAACGCGCAACGCTTGCGTGACAGCGGTCACCGGCTTGGTGAGAAAGCATGCAAGAAACGGTAAAAAGTTTTTTTTTGTTGTTGTCTCGTTGTAGGTAGATAGGTAAGTTAGGTAACTAGGTAGCTAGCTAGCTAATTAAGTTGCATTTTCCATTAAACAGTAATAATTGTTAAATTAAAAAAATAGCTAACACTTTGTAATATATTTAATCTACCGCATTTATTTATATTTCGGTTATAAAGCCGATTAAACTGATTTAATATAGGCTACAAGATGAAACTTGCATTTATATTTACATTTGTAGACGAGCGCAGGCTCAGCCATCGCCATCTTGACAAAAAAAAATATCTCCGGTCATGTAGTGTACATCGTTTGTACCCTACATTTTGTGGTGCATTGTGGGGGATATTGAGTGGACTATTTAGGGTGCCAAATTGACATTTTGAATTTTGGACACCCTACAAAATGGCCGATACCCTAAATAGTGCACTATATAGTGAATAGGGAGCGATTCCGAGCACAGCCAGTGTTTTTGAGTGAGCGTAGTTACTTCCTGGTCATAGAATAGAATAGAATAACTTTTAATTTCCCACTAGGGAACTTCAGTTGTAGCCCCAGCAACAACAAAAAAGACATAGGCTGTGTTCGGAATCGCTCCCTATTCACTCCCTCCCTATACACTACTTAGGGAATCTACATAGGGCACTAGATAGGGATTCACTGGTGGAAAAGAAGGAGGTGATTTCGGACACTACATAGTCTGAATAGGTTACTTAGCAACGCGCAACGCTTGCGTGACAGCGGTCACCGGCTTGGTGAGAAAGCATGCAAGAAACGGTAAAAAGTTTTTTTTTGTTGTTGTCTCATTGTAGGTAGATAGGTAAGTTAGGTAACTAGGTAGCTAGCTAGCTAATTAAGTTGCATTTTCCATTAAACAGTAATAATTGTTAAATAAAAAAAATAGCTAACACTTTGTAATATATTTAATCTACCGCATTTATTTATATTTCGGTTATAAAGCCGATTAAACTGATTTAATACAGGCTACAAGATGAAACTTGCATTTATATTTACATTTGTAGACGAGCGCAGGCTCAGCCATCGCCATCTTGACAAAAAAAAAAATCTCTGGTCATGTAGTGTACATCGTTTGTACCCTACATTTTGTGGTGCATTGTGGGGGATATTGAGTGGACTATTTAGGGTGCTAAATTGACATTTTGAATTTTGGACACCCTACAAAATGGCCGATACCCTAAATAGTGCACTATATAGTGAATAGGGAGCGATTCCGAACACAGCCTAAGACAGTGGGGCAGACCCACAACACACAAACATATCAAACAAAGACATTCAATATAATCATTGCATTAATCAAACTAATTAAGTGAATTAAAGTGTAATAGCCTACAGCCAAACGTCATGATTAAAAATAGTGTTCCGAGATGTCCAGTGTTATCCAGCAGTCCAACACACAAACTCCGCCTCCACGACATTGCGATATTACAGTTTTTCTCAATTGCTTACACACATTTTTTGAAAGCATACCTTATTTTCTCAAAACTCTAAACACAAATCCAAAAACCACACACACAAAATGCAAAACCCTACATATCTCCTGCAAAATGCTACTTTGCCTTCAAAAGAATGTTATGTCTCCTCAAAATGGTATTTTGTGTTCAAATGACACACACAGACCATCATATGATTAGACATTTCTAAGAACCAATTGAACACTGATGTGCTGAATGGAAAACACTACTATGAATGGGAAAACACCAGTATGAAGGCCTTATCAGGAGCATTATGCCTTTTCATGTTCAGTGTTACTGTACGCTTACTCCTGTTGTAAAATATTACTGTATAATATTTTTACTCAAATATAAAACAAAACACAAATGTAGTAACAACAAAAATATTTCTTTATTTTTTCCAAAAGTGCTGTAGCCTATACATCACAGCAAACACAACTGGATGTGTAAATTATTCGCACAGAACAAACAATAGAAAATAGGCCAGTACAGTCAACAAAAAAAGAAAGAAAAATGTAAAATAAAAAAGGACAAAAAAAGGCACCCTGTACACCTGCTTCATTCTCAAGGTGTTCCGCATTAGAACACGGTCCACTGTGGCTAGGCTCACTGTATTGATGTTTAGGAATATGTCTTGGTCATCAATGATTGCACTTTGTATTTGAGTGTGTGATATAGCATTATTTTCCAGAACCATATTTACTATTTCAGTCTCCTGTTCAGCCGTAAAGACACGCTCCCTCCCACCACACCGGGGTAATCTTTCAGTTCTGCAAAATATACAAATACAGTACAATGTAAAATACTCTAAATACAAGAATACTATGCTCCTGATAAGGCATTCAAACTAGTGTTTTCCTGTCAAAGTAGTGTTTCTTACCTATTCTCTCTTCTGAATGTCCGGAGAATGGATGCAACTGAGAAGCGGCTTATGTTTGGTTGAACCCTCTGGCCAGCCTCCTGCATGGTCAAACCATGGTTGACCACATGGTCGACCACAGTGGCCCGAATCTCATCAGAGATAATGGCTCTCCTTGCTCTTCCTCGTCCTCCTCTTCCTCCTCCTCGTCCTCCTCTTACTCTCACTCCTCTGCCTCTCTGATCACCTCTCACTTCAATGTTGCCATCCATTGTTCTCCAAACCAGGAGCTCACCTGCGGCCCTTATATTGCTCAAGCTTTGATTGGAAATTGCACAACGGCCTTGGAAATGGAAGTTTTGCCATTTGAATGGCAGTGTGTTCTGTCTGAACACAAGGAGATTTGGCATTGATGAAGAGTGTGCAAAATAGAGAGTATTGTGTGTAGTGTTTTGAAGAAAGTGTGGTTTAGAATTGAAATCTGGGTCTACAGCAGGAAATGTGTTTTTAGTTCAGCAGAATTGGTTTAGGGAGTTGGCACATGAGTTACAGGTTGTGGTCATTGTGTCATAAGTTCCAGTTTTTGTGTGTAAACAATTGAGAAAAACTGTAACCTTGCCTCCTCCCACAGGGGCTGGTCCTGTCCCTTGATATTCTACACCAGGGGTCCCTGGATTTCCTTTTCATGGACAACATCAGCCTCTGCTGGTTTTAATGAAGCATTACATATGGCATTAATTTATACTGTAGTTTGATGAAATGCTATGATTTAATTATATAGGAAATGGCCTGGCCATGGTTTGACCATAGTAGTTAAATAAGTGATAATTACAATGATTTAATAGGTTAAAATAATACTAACTGTAAGCTTTTCTAATCTTATTTCCACAGACTATTGTGTACGTGTGGATGTGTCATGGAATACAAGCTAACATTTTCTCTATAATATGCAAGATTTTTTGTAGTAATATAATCCTTAATTCTGATGTTTATTAAAAAAAAGGAAATGTATTCTTGGATCTAATAAGCTCTATATAATCCTTGAGTGTTCACACACACATTTTAAGGCTTTTCTTCTCCACTTCTTGAACACATCAGATAAGGACCAAGCTAGGTCTCTTGGAATGTGAGAGAGTTCAGCGGCCAGAAGCGTTAGAATTTAAGAAGTGTGTGTGTGCATCTGTTTGCCTGTGTGTGTGTGTGTGTCTGTGTGCCTTTGTCTGAAGATGAGAACACATATGTGTCAGGTTTGGGTTCGAAGTTTAGAGAACCAAAACGCGACAGATGAGGATTCAGAAAGCGTATCTAAAAATAGACATGCCACAGAAGCGGAATTAAACCGCACCAGGGGAAAAGGAAAACGGAAAAGCGGGAGCAAAACTTCCCTAGCACAAGGCTAACATAAAACAACCTCAAACGGAGGCGAATCTCGAAAAAACAGCGAGAAACAATAAAAGAAAGAACCTCACGCACTAATTAATATGCGTAGATAAGAGGTAGAGAAAACAGAAAAGGGACGAACAGAATAGCAAGCCTGTATCTAGAGCTCTGTAGGCTAAAGAGCTGAAAAGAAGATAAACAGGCTGCAGGCAAAAAAGAATAGAGAGTGGGTAGGACATAAAACGAGAAAATCTAATCCTATCAACTAGTCGAAATAGCTGTGTCTCTGTATATAAGGCCAAACAGAAATGCAGTGACCGAACTTCCTATACCTATACCGGCTTCGTAGTCAAGTGGCAATGACAATACAGAAGTGCCGGAAAGCGGAAGTAAGCGCTATATATAGCCGACAGGAAACCAAACACAGATGTCTGAGATAATGACCAGGCGAGATCCAAACACCGGGACGGAGGAAGAAAAAATCAGATGGAGCATCAGACGACGCCAAATCGGAAAACAATCGCAGAAACGACAGAGGCAGCCACTACCCATGACAATATGTGTGAATATATCTTGTTTGGACACTTCATATAGATTAGGAAGTGTCTATGTCTGGGTATCTGAATGTGCCTTTGTAAGAAAATGAGTGCATATGTGTGAATATATCTTGCTTGGGCACTTCAGCTAGATTAGGATACCTAGGCAGACCTCTCTGGAATGCTGAGGGAGTTTTCCTCTTGCTCAGATCCTTCCAAAAAGGGCCATCGTGGTCATATAGTGGTCATATATTATTTTAGGCCTCATCATTCCCCCTCATGCATTTACCTGTATGAATACCTGGGTGGAAGATGAGGGGCACTCCCTCAATCTCCCTGCCCTTACACCCTGAACAGTGCCTACCAGGATTATGTAAATACTGATTATACCAATAATATTCAGACACATTCTGGATGATTCATTTTCATACCTGAATTTTCTTCCACATAAAGTTACTGGGTGATGGGGCAAACATTAAGGTCGTAAATTTTTTCAACCGGTTATGTTTATGTTTACTTTTGGTTCTTACATTTTAAATCAGATACTTTTGTACTTTTACTCAACTGGTGTTTGAATGGGGGACTTTCTACTTTTACTGGAGTCATTTTTAGCTGTGACCAGCAGCTAGTAGAAGTCACTCAGTCGGTAATTAGGTCGGTCTGTCCGATATTTCTGCAATAGACTACACCCGCACATACAGATACTTTGCCGAATGGTCGCAGCTTATCACATGCTAACGTGCTTGATAAAAATGAATTCTAATACATATAAACAATAAAAATTGTGAAAGTATTATATTACAATTACCAAGCATTATGGATGACTGTAATTTCTCCTGCTGTCACTCACTCTCTCTCTTTCTCCCTTCCTCTCTCCCCCTCCCTGTCCCCCCCCCCCCCCCTCTCAGAGATGCAGTGCCCCGCCCAGCTCCAGCTGGATAATGGGGAGCTGTGGCCGCGGCAGCAGTGGTTCCGGCTGGGGGAGATGCAGGAGTTCTCCTGCCAGGATGGGTTCAGTCTACGCGGGTCAGCAGAGCGGAACTGCACCCTTTGGGGGACATGGACTGGCTCCACCCCAGTGTGCGATGACCAAGGTGAGGACGGGAGACTCTGACCCCCAAAACGCCCTGAACACACCCCAAAACGCTGTCCTCTCGAACACAGACCTGCTGGTACACAACACGGTCTATGCGCTGAAGTTTAGACGGTGTGCAGTATTCATGTGCATACAAACTTACAGGCAGATTAACAGGGAACTAACAACTTACTGCACAGAACGGCACAAAGTGGTACACTAAGGCAATTCTATACATGCTGTGTTCCACTACAGTCTATACCACACTGTGATCTCGCCATGTTTGTAAAATCCTAAACACCAAAATTCCACATCAGACTGGTGTTTGTAGACTTTTCCAGTGCATTCAACACAATCCAATGACATCTAATGGCTAAGAAGATGCTGAAGATGAACCTCAACCCTCATCTTATCCTCTAGATGATGTCCTTCTTAACTGGCAGACCTCAGTGGGTTAGATATAAAGGCCATTACAGCACCACCAAGACCATCTCTACTGGCTAACCATAAGGTGCGGTAGTTTCTCCAGTGTTATTCACACTCACACTGCCAAAGCAATTGTCCTGAGATCACTTTCATCAAGTACTCAGATGATACAGTAATTGTGGACTCATCCAACTGTGACGACAAGCTTCAATCTACTGTCAGCCTGTTCCAACAGTGGTGTGAAGTCAATTTCTTGGACTTGTGGAGAAGACTAAAGAAATCGGCATCGGCTTTCGGCGTGAGCCGTCCCCGCTGAGGCCCCTTACCATCGGAGCCGAAAGAGTGGAGTAGTACAGATATCTGGGTACCATCATAGATAATAAACTGTACTTTGAGGCAAACTGTCATTGAGTGCATGCAAAGTGTCAGTCAAGCATTTTACACCTGCTTCCTTGAGTCAGTGCTGACCTTTAGCCTAACAGCTTGGTTTGGCTCATTAAGTGAAATCAGGCAACTGAAGCTGGAGAGGGTGACAGTACAGGCCACTAAAATCATAGGGACACAACAAAAACCGCTGAAACATCTGTATGATATGAGGAGCGTAGGAGCATACAATTAAAAAAGGAAGGAGGATTATGGCCCTTCCATCACATCACCTGAATTCTCTCTTTGAGACTCTTCCATCAGGTCGAAAATTAAGGTCCTTGGCCGTTAAAGCCAAAAGAGCCAGAAACAGCTTTGTCCCTGCAGCTGTTAGACTGCTTAATGACACTGGACATCTCAAGACAGTTAAAGGCATACAAGGAACTGTTATTGCTTTTGATGCTCAGATTTTTCATCTAATTAATGATGAATAAATTTAATATAATATAATTTTGATCATAATACTACTAATAGTAGTCATTTTAATCATAATCATAATGTATTCCACTCCACGCATACCTTCACTATAATGTGAAACATCTGATTCAATTGAATGTCTTTTTTTGACATGTTTGTTCTTGTTTTGTGGGTCTGCCTGTCTGTCTTTTTTACTGCTGGCAACTACAACTGAAGTTCCCTCACGGGAAAATAAAAGTTATTCTATTCTATTCTAAAGCATGATTTCTAAAGAAGAGTTTTCATTTGCTGGCTAGAATGCACACTTGTCTGTCCATCTGTCTGTTTTCCTCATCAAGCGGATGACTGCTCGAACCCAGGGACTCCTCCGGGTGCACTGCGGACAGGAGACCGTTTCCGGGTCGGGGAGAAAGTCCAATACCGCTGCCGGACGGGGCTGGACCTGCTGGGCTCATCTGAACGGGTGTGTCTGGAGTCCCGGGAATGGAGCGGGTCCGAGGCCCGCTGCCTGGGTGAGTTTGGGTGGCAGGTATTCACAGGTCTAAAAACAAAAACTTCCCTTCTCTGTTCAAACACAAGCCCACCCTAAATCAACCTCTCTCTATCTCTCCCTCTCTAGCCCCGTTCACCTTTGACGCCCCTGACTCAGCGGCCTTAGCTATGGCAGGCTCCCTGTCAGGTGTAATGGATGTCACATCCCCGGAATACAAGAAGAGAGGTGAGAGACACGGGGACACAGATATGTATTACATTACATTCTACATATGTCTGGGGAGGCTACAGCCAGCTTCTGTTTATCATTAGAACCTCATTGTGTGTCTGTGGGCCTCATGTATAAACCGTGCATTCATACTAAAAAGATGCATATGCCACTTTCCCCACGTATTTGGGATTTATAAAAACAAACTTGACGTCAAAATATGCGCACATTTACAGAGTATGGCTCATGCATAAACACATTTTTGAGACTGTGGGAATTGGCGACTCCGATGGCAGGGAAACTGGCATACGCATCTTTTCTGTATGTATGCACCGTTTATACATAAGGCCCTGTGTGTAAATATATGTCTGTGTGCATGTGTGCGAGTCTGTATGTATGTGTGTATCTACATGCTTAGTCTATATGTCTGTGTTCATGTGTATGTACATGCATGTGTGTGTGTGTGTGTGTGTGGGTATGTGTGTACGTGTCTACATTTTCTTTAGTGTGTTTACGAGTGTTTAGATTAAAGAGGAGTGTTTCCTGTATTGTTTCGCTGTCCACAGAATCCTTTGGCAGGACTATGCGCATTGGTAAGGACCACAACCATCTGAACATCTACATCCTGCTGGACACATCGGGAAGCATCAGCAAGCAGGACTTCCAGAAGGCTAGGGACGCCACCAACGCACTCATCTGCAAGGTATGCATCCTACTGGGCACCTACAACACAAATAAAATGTTCAGTGTTGAATTAACTCATACAGTGTACACATTATGGTCTCTATTGGACTCCGTTATGTCATGGTTATTTACAGCCTTTGTTTTTCTACGCTTTTGGTTTCCTTTTCGGCATCATCAAGACGCTCTATCTGATTTTTTCTGCCTCCGTTCTGGTTTTCATGTCTTGTCTGACAATTATTTCCTTCACCTGTTTTGCGTTTCCTGTGGGCTATAAATACCTCAGGACTTCCGCATTTCCGCACTTCGAGATTGTCTTTGCTATGTTGACATACGAAGCCGGTAAGGTATAGGAATTTTGGTCGCTGCATTTCTGGTTCGTACTAATAGGAAACGCAGCAAGTCCGGTTATAAAGATTTAGGATTAGATTGGTTTTCTCTTTCCTTTCCAATCTTTCTTTATCCTTTATTCTTTTTACCTGTTGCCAGTTGTGTTCAGCTCTTTTGCCACAAGAGCTTTGGCTAACAGGTTTTTTCTATTCTTTTCCTTCACTCATTTTTTTGTTTTGTTTTGTTTCATTACCTCTTGTCACTCCTAATTATTTTAGTGTGTGAGGTTCTTATGTTAGTTATTCTCGCTGTTTATCGAGATCGACTTTGGAGGTTGCTTTGTTTTCCCTTGTGCTAGGGAAGTTTTGCTCCCTATCCTGTGTTATCCCAGTCCTGGTGCGGATTATTCCGCGTTTTGCGGCGTATCTTTCTCTAGATATGCTTTTAGAAAAATCCTTATCGGTCGCGTTTGGTTCTCCGAACCTTACACTCCCCCTCACACGTTAGAGTTGAATAAACACTGGACATTTTACTGTGAGCTCTCGCACTCTCCCGGAGCAACCATGCTAACCACTGCCACACCTGGACACGCCGCTCACTTTAAGAAACGGACAATGCAGCAGGGTCGGCGTCAGGGCGGGCCTTGCCCACCAGACTGCTGGTGCCCCCCCTGACAGAACTGTCTAATGATTGGCTAGATTCTAGTCCTTTATCCATGTGGGGAAAGAATTTAATTTCAATAAACCAGTAGACTAATTAAGATGTATTATGTTTTAATGTTTTTAATTTAATTGCATTTTTTATATAATTTTTAATTTGATATTCTAAAACTGTTTACACAAAATACAATCACCTACAGTACTACTATGATTGAATTGCCTCAGAGCCTATCATCTTTGAGGTTTCAATAATTGACTCCTCCCTCGCTGTTTGCGAAAGCGGCGGGCTAATCACGCAGGTTGGCAAACTTTCAGTTCAACTTTGAACAAAAAATATAACTACAGTAGGCCTATTTCTAGTAAATGATCGGACGGTCATGATTAACTCTATTTACGTTGGCCCTCCAGAGGCAATATCCACCTGGTTTCTACTAGGTTTATTTAAATGTCAATATCTCAAAATATATTCCTTGTACATCCATGGTTTAAAATTCTAATTGAAGAAGCTGTATCATTCAGAAATTTGCAGCAGAATACATTTATTTCAGAATAGTTACATACAGTACAGATCCTTTCCAAAAAATTAGAATATCATGGAAGTTTTTTTTTCCATAATTCCATTCAAAAAGTGAAACTTTCATAGATTATAGATTCATTACACACAAAGTGAAATATTTCTAGCCTTTATTTGTTTCATTTTTCATAATTTTGGCTTACAGCTCCAGAAAACCCCCAAAACAGTATTTCAAGAAATTAGAATAGTGTGTCGAAAATCAGCATTTACTTCAGTTATTTCAGAGAATGAGTGGAGTGGCTTGACTCGAGGAATCCGACAGTTGTAGCCCATGTCCCGGATACGTCTGTACGTGGTGGTTTTTGAAACACTGACTCCAGCCTCAGTCCACTCCCTCTGCATCTCCGCCAAATTTTGGAACCGTCTTTGCTTGACAATCCGCTGAAGCCTACGGTAATCTCTTTTGCTTGTGCACCTTCTCCTGCCACATTTTTCCCTTCCACTAAGCTTTCTATTCATATGCTTGGACACTGCACTCTGTGAACAGCCAGCCTCCTTAGCGATGACCTTTTGTGGCTTACCCATCTTCTGGAGGGTGTCAATGATGGTCTTCTGGCCAATTGTCAAGTCTGCAGTCTTCCCCATACTGAACCAAACTGAGATAAACTTTGCAGGTGTTTTGAGTAAATTAGATGATAGTGTGACACTCAGTCTAAAACATTCATTCTCTGAAATAAAAAGTAAATGCTGATTTTCGACACACTATTCTAATTTCTTGAAATACTGTTTTGGGGGTTTTCTGGAGCTGTAAGCCAAAATTATGAAAAATGAAACAAATAAAGGCTAGAAATATTTAACTTTGTGTGTAATGAATCTATAATCTATGAAAGTTTCACTTTTTGAATGGAATTATGGAAAAAAAAAAACTTTTCCATGATATTCTAATTTTTTGGAAAGGATCTGTATATATAATAACCATAACCTACATCGCCTAATGTATTTAAATACGTTTTTTTTTTTTTTAAAGCGCGTGTATTTAAACAACAACTTAGCCTATTTCAACCCTAAGTGCGACGGGTGGTCGCTGTGGAAATGTCGACTGTACGGGACTTTGGCGAAATGCAACAAGATAAACTCTTCGGGGTTCATCAGAAAACAGCTGTAGCTGAATATACTGGTAAGCACTTGCTTTCCAAAACATATTTATACGAGAGATTTTGGAGAAAAAAAATGAGGTGTCTTCTAAACCGAAAGTGCATCAGGTAGCCTACTGTAGCTATATAGTAGCCTACAGTAAGCAAGGGAAAACGGCGAATGCTCATTTGTACAACGTTTTAAAAAAATATTATTGTTTCTATACGTGAACATGATTTTCTTAGCGTGTATAAACGGTGCATTTTATGCATTTTACAGTCTGGCTGTGGCGAGAGGACGGTCGTAAGTGCTTTGGGCTATTAATAGCACCCTCCTAATTTATTGTACTGCAGTGCAACTGGAGAAGCTGAGGTTTTCGCAAGCGGCCGGCTACCTTTAAAAAAAATACTGTGTCAAAATTTACGGGTTTTTTTTCTTATAGCTGTAGTTTATAATTTCAGACACACATGAATACTGTAGGCTAATTGAGACGGATACGTCTCAACCACTAAGGTCAAAGTTTAGAGATAAATTTAGTGAGCAAATAAAAGTTTGTCGATGTACTGCAGAGTTTTCAAACTTGTCGCATCCTCTTCTAATGGTGAGTCCAGCTGTTGATTGATTTTCTGCTGTTTTATGCGTCAGCCTGGCCCTTGGTACAGTTTTGCTTATTTACGTTACGGTCTAAAAACATGCTTATTTGCGACCATGGCCAATTTTTATGTAGCTAGATATTGGAATTTTAGAAATGTGACAAATCTCACGCATTGACGGTCTAAAAAAATGGAGAGTTATGTTGTATGGTAATGTGTATAGGCTAGCTATAGCTACATATCACTCGTGTTCGGTGTATTCAGTATGATTCTATTCTATTCTATTACACCGGGGGTATTGTTTTCACTCCTGTATCTTGCGGTGTATCTTTTGTGTAACTGTCGAAACGGTTCACTTTATTTCAAATTGGTGAACGCTCGACTTCACAGCGGAAGGTCAAGCCCCAAGCATACTGTACTACTACATACGGCGAGGTCGCTACATCTCTCCGAGTGTTATTCTGGTTCTATTCTATTACGTTACGTTAGTAACGTTAGCTAGGCAATCACGGTAGCTAGCGAACTTATATAGCCAGCCAGCAAGGATTACTTGACAGCAAGGATAACTGTTAAATTAAAATGGCTTGCCATAAGATATCGTTAGCTTGCTAGCTAAATGTTAAAATGACTTACCGTGAGATATCGTTAGCTTGCCAGCTAGCTAACCCAGCATTGCTAAGCAATGGTAACGTTCATGCAGAGGAGTACAGGGGGAGTACATTACAGGGGGCTATTGCGTAGGCTACGGGAGCGGTTGGAATAGCTAAATTAATATCTAAATTGATAAGGTTATACAGATATGGAGCAATTGATTTGAGATACTTAACCCATAGTTTGGCTGCTTGCTCCGAGACACTGGGCCTGTAGTGTAGCTGCAACATCCCCTTCTGTCTCATCTTACGAAACAGTATTTTTTTTCGTAGTAGACACATCATAGCTTGCTCCAACCAAAATGAATATGTGATGACAAACATGTTGAAGATGAGCGGGTAAGGCACTCAATTTACTATGCTACAAACTGCGTCCACAAAACAACAGCTTGTTCACGGTAGGCTACTAAGGAATGTTCTCCATCGACTTCCACTCAAAAATACAGCGTGTCTTCCTGTCCCAAGCATAGACTGTATAAAAATAGGTCCCACCCCTCCGACTAAGGGCAGTGAGAACCATATAGAACCAATCTATGCCAGTGATCCCAGGACTCAACCTGTCCCTCTGATTGGTCCTGAACAAATGTTAATACCCTGTCCAAACGACGCAATATTTTTAAAAATCAGCACATGCACAAGCATTAGATGAAGGAAAGGCACCTATTGCAATTACATTTTTTTGTGTAAAAAATTTATTGACTGAGTATTTTGACCACATTGCTGCCATTGACTTACATGAGGAAAGACCTATACTGGAGCCAACCGCAGTGGCGCTAGTGAGCAACGGCACAATAGCCACTCCCAGCCCAACCAGGAAGTGAGCTTCAAAACGAAAGCCCAGTCTTGGCCCCTTGATGTCATATCGCTTTGCGCAATGAATGATGGGATATCCAAGTTCGTGAACTTGTTTGACGAGTTTGCATCCGATGCATCCTCGCCATTTGGGGCAGATCAAGTACATTTCCGGGATCTTTGAGCGTCCTCGCTTCTTTGCGTTCTTGGCTTTGGAACAGAACTTGCCCGTTATAGGACGCCATCCTATATACAAGAACGTGTTTCTGCAAGTGCCCTTTTGTCGGGACACTTGACACTACATGCGTCAGAAGTCCACGGACTTGGTATTGAGAAACACCCCAGGTTTTATTGGCTCAGTGCAGTGATGCAGTTTGAAATATGCACTTTCTTCACAGTAACGTTTAAGAGGACCTACGAATGAACAAATTAGTGGAAGTTCCATGTCCAATGGTCTAGCAGGAGATGACTTTTAAAGGTTTTTCAATACATTGAAAATGGCGGACATTATGACTGCTAAGAGCTTGAGTTGTCCATGAGGAGAGACATCTTGGGAGGTAGGGTGTAAGCATCTAGCTCACATTCGTATGTATGAAGCCAAAATCGCTGTGTGGCCATATTAAACTACCGCCTACTAAGGTTCTAAGTTTCATAGTTGTCAGTTTTGTGGGGACAGAGGGAAATGGTAATAGCATTTCCAAAATGGCGGCCAATCCAAGATGGCAGCTACATATATGGTACACACATATGTTCCAGATGAGGAAATTGATCACTACAGCAAGTTTTAAATGTCTACAAGATAATGGTGATTTGTAATGAATTCATGAATTTTATATATATGTATGTATATATATATATATATATATATATATATATATATATATATATATATATATATATATATATATATATATATATTATGCTCTATAGCGCCACCATTTGATTCTATTGAGCCAATACTTTAGTCTTTGGCTCATAAGGTCAGTGCAAGTACAGAAACCAAATTTCATTAATATCCATTGAAGAATTGAAGAGTTATTAGCATTTTTGTGACTAGCCACACCCACAACAGTTTTTATTAGCTTACAATCTGGGGATGTTTTTCTGATGAAATTCTCTGTGGAAGTACGGTGGCGGAGCTATACTTTACGTTACCCACGAATGTACTTTACGTTACCTACTAACGTTAAGTATTGCTCCGCCGCTGTACTTCCACTGAGAATTTAGGTGAGCACAGAGTAAAGGATTCAACGATAGTTTGACTTCAAAAATGATGGTATAATCACTGAAAATAACCCAGATAGACTGTTGTCGTATTTTATTTGCTTTGGGTGCACTGTGGAGTGTTTAAGTGCGTTTGGTAGTGGATACTACCAGTTACCTTAAAGTTGCGCTAGCACTAGCAATGTGTGTATATCCAAAAAAAGGGACAGCATGGAATTATCTGAAAATGGTTTCCATCAATCAATAACATCATGGATAAGTCGTAATTGAAACATTATGTCCAAAATTCCGAACTATCCCTTTAAGTCATGTCGCAGTTCTTTCCATGTTATTTTAACGGTGCATAGCCTATAAGTGCGTCTACATAGGCGTGTGCACAACGCGCGTACACCCTCCTGTTTGTTACACACAGGTGCGCACACAAGCATGGATAAAAATATTAAGATTACATTGTGAAATAGAGATTAATATTTTCCCCAAAAATAAAAGCATTAAAAAGCATTTTAAAAGCATTAAGCTACCAGTAAAAACGCGTTGGTCATATTTTCATAAGCAGGGCAATTTAACACAAAGGAAAAACTTATGGGTTCCCAACCTGACAGCTTTTTTTTCTGTTACAATAGTTTTGAGTCAGTTTAAACGTTTGGGGTCAATTTGACCCCAAACATAAATGGCATCATAAAATGTAAACATAATACAAGGGTTAACCCAGTGTTTTTTCAACCGGTGTCCCATGGAACAATTTCAAATTCCACCACAGCTGAACATGTGTGTGGCATTTTGTAACATTTTAGTGGTTAATGGGATAGTAGTGGTGTGCCGTGGAATTTTTTGATTTTTGATATGGCCCTATCCTTGGGTCTTCCTACTGGATAATAGCGACATCACACGAGTGAATGCTTATTACACCTGGAAGCCAGAGAAGAGCAGAGCCATTCCATCATCTGCGTCTTTTCCTAGATATAGGTTGAGCTTTAACACATTCCTTTATGTCTTTGTACACCAACAACTGTAGACACACTGTGTCGTCGCTGAATAAAGGTTGGGAAACAATGACCTAACCAAATGCTCTGAAGATCGGTTTGTGTTTCAGCTGGCGAGCTATGAGGTCAACATGAAGTTCCAGATTATTTCCTATGCCACTGAGGCCAAAGAGATTATGAAGATAACCCACCCCTTGAGCAGTAACGTGGCCTACGTCCTACAGGAACTCGTAGACTTTGACTACACTGGTAAATCTGCTCAGGCATACCGGTTCGATTTCTTCACTTGTGTTCAGTAAACCAGTCATGTTATAACTGTTGCTGACGATGGGAAACTCGCAGGTATCAATGTCAACACCTCCCCTAGCACACCTGCCGAGAACGCAACTTCTCTGTTTGTTGCTCGCAGTGCACGGAAGGAAGACTGGCACGAACCTCCACGCCGCTCTCAACATAGTGTACGGGAAAATGGCGTTCCTCAAGGCATCGAGGGACGGCAAATTCAACGAGACGCAGCATGTCATCCTCATCATGACGGATGGTAAGAGAGGGAGAGGGAGGAGGATGATGTTTCCCAGCAGTCCCCCGGCTGCTGCTGATGACATTGTAGCAAAAATGGCGAAAGCGCTAACAGTCTCCAGCCCCTTTTGATTTCGCTGAAAATCCACAAAGGTTTACTCATGGGAGAAATGTCTATTGCGTCGACAAGCACCTCATTACATGCAGGTCAACCTGGCAACCGCTGACCTCACCCTACCTCAAAACTCTTAAGGGCCGTCCACAGTACGATGATAACTATAAAATCTAACTATAATGATGAAAAATTTCTCACACGTCCACTCTACAACTTTTTATTGTTCTTAATTTCCCACAAATTAAACCAAACAATGGAATTCGCCACCATGCTTTGTAGGCTGTTGTAGGCCATTTCCGCACTGGTGACGTCAAGTGGGACAATTGGGAATACAACTGGGAGTTCACAAGCAGTATTTTCGACTTGAAAGTTGACGTGAACGGTATTTCCAAGTTGGAAACTCGTATGTACCATCTCTCCCACATTACCTGAATGCAGCATCAGTCTGGTGAGTGATTAGTCCTCAGACAGACAGTGAATCATCCATCTCTCAACTACCAAGCTAGATGCATGTACACCAATTGCACAGCTCCTACTTTTCCACACACACCCACACACCCCTACTCGCTAGCACCTAGGTAACATTAGCTAGTTTGTTCGCTGCTGTGGCTTGGTCACAGGCACTTACCACTCAAGCCAAATTTTTCCCCAATCGCGGCCCAGATGTCTTCCTTCATCCTCGTCTTCTTGTTGTCTGGGTGGTTGAGATTATATAGAACCCGGTTCTTTTCTATGATTTTTATAAGTTATTCCTCCATAACGAATAGAAAAACAACAAATTTTGTTTTATGTTCCACAAGTTTTTAAACGTGGACGGGCCGAAAAAATTGATTACAATAGAATAAAGTGCATCTGTGATGTAAATAACATTTTTATTTTAACCCTTTCTCCTCCTGTTCAGGCCACTCCAACACAGGGAGAAGTCCCAAGGCTGTTCTGGCTAACATCCGCAACCTCCTTGGCTACAGCAATCAGAGCAAGGACAGGGGCCTGGAGGACCACACCGCAGAAAAACTCCTGGGTGAGAAACACCATGGGGGTCCCAAGGCTCCAATAATCCCCAAAATGGACAGCGGTTGTGTGCTATTAATGAGTCACAAATGCAGGATGAACCATAGGGCCCAAGAGGCCAGAAAAAGATGTCATAATGACTAAGCACATTATTGGGCAACATTTAACTCTATATACGGTCTACAGTGAGCACCATAATTCATTGGACAGTGACACATTTTTTGTTATTTTGGTTCTGTACTCTAGCACTTTCAGTTTGATAGGATACAATGACAATGAGGTTGAAGTGCATACTGCTTTAATTTGAGGGTATTTTCATCCATATCGGATGAACCATTTAGAAATTATTACCTTTTGTACATAGTCCCCCCCCCCCCCCCCCCCCCATTTTCGGGCATCAAAAAGTATTGGAGTGTTTAACATAATGTAGAATAAAGTAATCATTTGTAATATTTGGTCACATATCTGTTATGATTCTGTGAAGGGACTGGACTCAAACACACGACTCTCAGACAGGAATTTCAAGAATTCAATAATTTATTACTTTGACAAAAGCTCCTGAAGTATAGGGAGACAGGTATATGAAACTGCGGGCTGCGGTTCCGGGGTTGGCGGTGCAGCACTGAGGAGAACCCTCGGGAGAGGTAGGTGAACCGCCAGCTGACCAATCATCGTACCCATCTGACTCACTTGGTCCAAGACGTTCTTCAGAGTCTCCTGGACGTCTTCCAGGCGGTTGCCGTGTTGATTGATGACAGCGCTCTGGCAGGCGAGGGAGTGGTGAATCTGTTCTGAGTCGGCTGAGTCCATGTTGGCCAGTTCATTCTGTTGTGATTCCGTGAAGGGACTGGACTCAAACGCACAACTCTCACACAGGAATTTCAAGAATTAAATAATTTATTACTTCGACAAAAGCTCCTGAAGTATAGGGAGAAAGGTATACGGGGACTGGATGGAGTTAGCAGGGGGTAGAGCGGGAGTGGGAGTAGGCAAGGGGCTGGTTAGTGGCAGAATCCTGGGCTGGTGTAGCAGAGGAGGAGCGGGATGCGGGGCTGCGTAGAGTGGGCTAGGACAGCTGCAGGCTGGTGAACATGCAAGCCAGAACAAGGCGTTAATGACAGCAAAGCATAACAAGACAGACAGCGCTATACGCTGAGAAAAGCAAGACTTTAAGCAGTAGCAAGGCAAGACAAGGCTAGATTTCTAGGCACGAAGCGAGACAAGACAAGAGTTAATTCAACAACGAGACTTAACGAACTGGCACAGGACAAAGAACACCAGGAGAATATATAAGAGAGTTAATGAGAAGCAATTACGTGCAGCGTGAGAATGTATGCGTGAGTGATTAACAGAGCAGAGAGCGTGAGGAATGCAGGCGGAGAAAGGAATGGGATAGGCGGAGATAATGCAAGGGAAATGAGTGACACGAAGAGGGAAACCCACGCCCAGCCTGCAGCACGAGGGAAAACAAACAGGAAACATGAAAACAAACACGACACATGAGGGAAAAGGTAAAACAAGGAGCACAGCGGGGACGGGAATGGAGAGCGTCACAATATCCTTTGCATTTCTTCATTTGAATTCCATGCAGTGTCTAACCCCACTCACCTCTCACCTGTTCAGATGGGGCCATGGCTTTCCTGACCCCCTTTAGATATCCTTCCTTTTTTCTGCCTTTCCTTGGATTTCCTGTTGAATAGTGTCATAGTTATAGCTGTGTAAGATAAGTCATATTTCTAAATGTAACTATACAAATTGTTGTTTGTTGGGTTAATATTATGCTTTAATCACTGCCAAATGATTGTAATTTAATGTAATTTGATGTAATGTAGTTACTGCATTGCTGTTTGCAATGGAGGGCAGAGTCCTGACTTGGCTGTAAGAGCCAGTGATTGGCTGTAACATGTCAGTGCAGACAGACAATCCCATGATGAAATGCATACATGATGTAGCTATCCTTGCACCTGCATGCTCCTCTTTGTGCGTGTACGTGTCCACGTTTGCATATTTGTGAGCACGCCCCAGTGCCTTTGTCACGGTCTGATCGTGTATGTTCACAGATGTCTACGTGTTTGGAGTCGGGGAAAATGTGAATAAGAAGGAGCTCAACACCCTCACGTCCAAGAAGCGGGGCGAGCAGCACATCTTCATTTTGAAAGAATACGAGGACCTGGGGAAGGTGTTCGACGAAATGATCAGTGGGTTGCTTGCGTCAATGACCCAATAGCACCGTGCGCTTTCTCCGAACATGAGGGAAAAACCTCATGTTAAAAACAGGCAAAGAGGAACAATACATAAATGATAACCAAAAAGTCTGCATTTTATAGTTCAGAGAGCCTTCTTGAAGCACTATAGCACCAGTGATTCTCACATAACAGATGTTCACCTTAACACCTCACATAGTTGCACGTGGAACATGACACATTGTGAAACCGATAAATTAGCTTTACTCCACCCAAAAAATTCCACTCGCTTTATAATTAAATTCACTTATTTTATAAAATAAATTATTAAGCAACAAACATTTTTGGCAGTGTTTGTTGCTGCGTTGACAGTGTGTCACATGCAATTCAAACCCATGGCCTTCCGGCTTTCAAGTCCGATACCTCAATCGCTGCGCCAGACTTGTCTGCTACTATGAAGTTAGAGAATCTGTTGGGAATCAAACCCTGATCTCTCATGGCATAATTTAACTGCAACCCCAATACGGTCTCTCGCAGAGAGCTGGATGTTGTTTCAACATATTATCAATTTATTGTATATATATATATATATATATATATATATATAATTTTTTATAACCCTTTTTACTCATCTTAACCAGGGATGCCAATAATAGTGGAGGGCACTGTATACACATGGCTGGCTAAATGGCTGTAAGTTATCAAGGGTCTGAGCTATCAAACGAGCCCCAAACCATCACTCTGTTGCCAGATATGGAGTAGATGTGGATGGATCACTTTAAGGGTTGTTTCTCCTGACTTTTTTCCCCATAGAGTTCTATAGGAAAATGAGTCCGGAGAAATAACCCTTGTGTTCCATACTGTACCAGTGTAATTTACAGCTGAATCTAGTCTCACCCCCCAATTTCCATAGAGATCCATTCAAATGCAGAGAGGTTATAGTATCGCTTGTAACAGTACCTGAAAATAAGATATCGACAGTTTTTTGATGTTGATGGTCACAGACTTCAGGAAGTAACAGCATGTAAAGGATATGCGACCAAATATGAAATATGATACTTTAAAAATACGTTAAAGCAAAGGGTATGAATACTTATGTAAATGAGAAATTTTAGTTTTTAAAAAAAAAAAAATTTGCAAAAATCTCAAAAAAACGTTTTTCACATTGTCATTATGGGGTGTTGTGTGTAGAATTCTGAGGGAAAAAATGAATTTCATCAATTTTGGAATAAGGCTGTAACAGAACAAAATGTGGAAAAAGTGAAGCGCTGTGAATACTTTCCGGATGCACTGTATTTCCTCCCTGTGATCAGGTGACTCGGCTGTGACCATGTGTGGCATCGCACAGGAAGCTGCCAACGATAAACCGAATAAAGACTACACCAGGCCGTGGCACGTGGAGATCATGACCAGGGTGAGAGCCTTCACCCCCCCCCCCCCCCCATTTTTGCAAGCCATGGCATTTTGACAGTAATGGCTGCAGCTGTACTCCTAACACGTGGGCGGGTACTGTAGCTGTGAATGGAGAGGGACAATTAGTGATCCCAAATCTGGAAAGAACAGGAGCATAACAGCGGAGGAATTGTAAAAAAATAAATAATAGTGTGTCAGACAAAAGGAGTAATTGGAGCTTGTCGTTCAAGAAATGACTGCAGAAGTTTAATCAGATGAAATCGGTATCTTTCGTGAAAAAATATCTTTCTTCCTTGGTAAAATTTGCAGTCGTTTGCATATTTGTGAGCATGCGCCTGCATTCTGCATTCATCTCCTGTGTCACAGATAGACCGGTGCACGTTTCAAAATGAGGGTGAAGTTTATAGAATATTTTTGAGTTAACGGACTCTTTTCCTTTTTCGCTCTCCCCAATCCGACCCAAACTCCCGGGCAATGGTGAAGATTTCTTCTGGCAAGCCACAGAAATGCAAGGGCTCCATTGTGACTGAGAACTGGATCCTCACTGCTGCTCACTGTTTCAAGCCTGAAGCCATAGAGAACCCAGGCAGTGTGAAGATTGTGCATGGTCAGAGTACAGTCATCCTTTCCGCCACATATAAGTCAGAATAAATAAGTTTTTTGTTTTTTTATGTTCCGTTGCTGGAGTAGGCTGATGTGGTCCTGGGGTGCAAGAGATGTTTCTGGTTTTGGCTGCATCCAAAACTCTTAGCTATCATTCATTACATTATTGGAGGTGACCATGTGCTGGAGGTCAGTCAGTCTCTTTAGAACAGGGTTCTCAAACTCCAGTCTTGGAGGGCCACAGTCTCAGATGGTTTTTGTGATTTAATTTCAATCAGTAGTCCATTTAGGCCTTGGAAACAAGGTGTACAGACTTCAGCCAACCAATGACTTAAATTAAGCACTTAAAGGGTAAGTTCGCTATTTTGGACCTTGGACCCTATTTGCGGTCCGTCTTCCATGAACCTGACCCATGAAGTCCATTTTTTCGCTGATCGGTCCAGTATTGAGTTCGCTACAGATTTCCTGTAGGCTCTCACTGGGCTACAATAGAAGTCAACGGGGCAATTAGAAATGTTCGATAAATGTGCTTTCATGTACAATAAATGAGACGGGAAGCTCAGGGTGTATTGTTACCGGTCTCAGTATGCTCTCCTGTGAAATGTATCTCAATCCGAACATTTTTACGTGCTTGGCATGGCTTGGAAGTAAGCATTTCTCTGTTGCTTGTTTTCGCTGCTCCCGCGGAGTACTATGTGTCGGGGGTAGGGGAGCGGGAAGGTGTGCCGGCCGTTTACGAAACTATCTAGTTGAGCAGTCTGCGTTTGTTTACCTGCAGCAACGTAGGCTACAATTTCCACAAAAAAACTTGGATGATGGATGACTATAATGATTACGAAGACGAAGAATTTGATTTTGACTTTGACGTTACTGGCTACAGATTTGAGCCAGAATACACGGACACGGAACTACAAGAGATGGATGATAAGAGAGCAAGAGAAGAGAGAGAGGCTGAAGTTGCGCAGGTAATGTTATCCGAAGTCAGTGCGAGGTAGTGCGGTCAGAGAAATAGTTCTGTTTCAAATGGAACTGTTGTTTCAACGTTCGGTTTGCGTTTGCGATAGCCTACATTTCACAGGAGAGCATACTGAGACCGTAAGAATACACACTGAGCTATAAAAGCACATTTATCGTTGTTTTTCCATAACATTTCTAATTGCCCCGTTGACTTCTATTGTAGCCCAGTGAGAGCCTACAGGAAATCTGTAGCGAACTCAATACTGGACCGATCAGCGAAAAAATGGACTTCATGGGTCAGGTTCATGGAAGACGGACTGCAAATAGGGTCCAAGGTCCAAAATAGCGAACTTACCCTTTAACACATTAAATTAAGGAACACATTACAAACAAGCAGACACAGTGGCCCTCAGGGATTTGAGTTTGAGATTCCAGTCTTAGAGGAGGACCACTTCTTCTTACATCAGGGTAAATCAAATGGCTTGCTATCTTTAACTGTACCACCAGGTAGCTGTGGCTACAAGGCACCTGCAGAAAGACCGGGGCTGTATTCGGATCCAATTTAACACACTCCCTTCCCTTGCTCACTTCCCTCGAGGGAGCTATCTTGTTACGCAATTTGCTACGTGCAGCAAGCAAACTTAAAAGGTGCTTTACAAGGTAGGACTGACAAGAAACAAACAAAAACGGAACAAAAACATTTAAAAACTGCAACACCATAGAGATGAAATGTGACCGCCACATAGTTCTGTGGTGACCGCCCACTTTTTTCACATGGAAAAATTCCATTGTGGGATTTCCTTCTTGCTGGAAGCTTGCATTTTATACCCTTGGTGGAAGGGAGGATAAACGAGGTAGCGAGGGAATATAATTACTCCCTACCCTTTATTAAATTGGATCTGAATCACACTTGCTGTGGCTGCCATATTTCATCCTGGCATTTTGGGGATTCCCCCCTTGAAGCAAGGGAAGGGAATGACAGGAAGAAAGGTTAAATTTCAGATCCAAACGCAGCCCTGCTGGGCCGTGACCGAATATGATCCCTGTTCCCTGCCTCCTGTCCCCTGTCCGCTCAGACCCCTGTCTACTATGTGCCCTGTCCCCTCACTTTGCAAGCAGTGTGCGAATTAAATCCTGCAAAACTCTTTCCAAACTAGTGAGGAAGTAGTTTGTAATATTTTTTTATATTTTTTTTTTGTTTTATTGAGAATATCAATCAGTTTACATATGACAATGATTACAAAGTGTAGATTATGAATGACGATAGAATTAACAAAAGTAAAAAGAAAGTAGTTGGTAATATGTCCCGCTCTTGTTTTAGTATTTACTTCCGGTTTACTTCCCGAAATTGTCGGATGAGTGCACAGTTTTGTGGATGAGTGTGCTCCTGAATCCCCTCAACAAAACCCCGGAAATCAGGGTTTCACCCTGGTATTTTAAGTGCCCCCATTTGTGAGAAAAAGTTGCCCACTCAAAAGCTTTTTGATGAAGTTCACTCAAATATGCGCCCTCAGAGGGGTGAATGGATCGTATTGTGTCACGGCCCTGGTGAAACCTGCAGTAAGGAATGCAATGCAGCATCTCTCTCCTGTGTCTCTGTGTCCATTTCACAGGGAGGGGGGAGGAAAAGACTGCAGACCGTGTGATCATGCACCCGCAGTACAACATCACGGGTCTGCGGCACAAGAAGGTGAAAGAGTTCTACGACTACGACGTTGCGCTTGTCAAGTTAAATCAAAGCATCAAGCTGTCGGGAGAAGCCAGGTGGGCTAAGCGTGAGAGGAAAATGATCGCCTTCCATTTTAGTTTTTAAATACCGGGTCACTTAATCAGGACGCGGAGGTAGGGTTTTGAGCCAGTTGACCGGATACATTACATTACATTATAGGCATTTAGCAGACGCTCTTATTCAGAGCGACTTACACAACTTTTTTTTTTATCATGTTTTACATATTATCCATTTATACAGCTGGATATATACTGAAGCAATTCAGGTTAAGTACCTTGCTCAAGGGTACAACGGCAGTGTCCTACCTGGGAATCGAACCTGCAACCTTTCGGTTACAAGGCCAGTTCCTTAACCATTATACTACACTGCCGCTCCATATACCTGCAGTCTGCCTGCACCTGCTCTCTCTGCGCTGTTTTGGTGGTGCTGCACAGCTCAGTTGGCTAGCTGCAGGAGGGAAAGACGCAACGAGTGGCTGCGCGGGTGCATTTCAGGGTTTATGTGTACTCGCTTGCAAGCCTCTTGAATTAAGTAAGATTGGTGCACAGGTAGGATGGAGCTACATTTAATTAAAATCCAAAACCGGGAAGAAAAGACTCATCACGGATAAACAAAAATAATTAACAGTTAACTTAAAAAAAAGAAGAAGATATTTAGACTGCTACATTTCCTTGAGAAATGTGAATAAAATTCAGAGTGTAACAGGGCGTCCGCATGCTGTCCAGGGTGTGTGTTCGACAGCCGTGCTGGTCTATGCAGCCATGACAGGGCTAATCGCAAGTGTGTGAGGTGTGATGACAAAGCTGGGCGTGGCACCACCTGCACAGCCAATAGGAACTGCTGTCATTTTCTGCACAGTAGCCACGCAATGCAACGGTTCTGTGCTGAGGTATAACATATTGTCCTGTAGGCCCATCTGCCTGCCTTGCACAAAGCCAGCCAGCAGTGCTCTCAAAATGGATCCCACCTCATCCTGTCATCAGCACGGTAAGGGCAGTCAACTGTTTTTGGATCTTACCACGTAATCCCATATGAAATTGGAATATACTGCCATTATATTGACATTAAATGTATTATCAAGATGAGAACATTCATAGCAACACATAGATATGGGCAAATATACAAATTATTGTATCTTTTAGACCCTATTCAAAAATACATTGCTGTGAAATACTGTATGTTAATCATTATATTTTCAAAAATATATGAATTTCTACATTAAAATATATTTCAGTACAAACCCCAATTCCAAAAAAGTTGAGACAGTATGTAAAATGTACATAAAAGCAGAAAGCAGTGATTTGTAAATTCTCTTTTACATACATTTAATTGTCTATAGAATATAGAGAACTAAATATTTTTTTATTTTTGTAACGCAGTGTTGCGTGGAGTTCTCAATATTCTATATTCTACAGACAATTTTTATTCTCAGCTGCACCTGCTACAGGACTAGACAGGTGTGCAGAGTTTCTCTATCCTGACATATATTTAATTGAAAACGGTACAAAGAAAAGATATTTAATGATCTCTATGGGAATTTGTGGGTGGGACTAGATTAAGCTGTAAATTACATGGGAATAGTATGTAACCCATGGTTGGCTAAATGGCTGTAAGTCATCAAAGGTCTGCGGTATCAAACAAGCCTCAAACCATCACTCTGCTGCCAGATATGCAGTAGATATGGATGGATCACTTTAAGGGTTGTTTCTCCTGACTAATTTTCCTATTGAACTCCATGGAAAAATAAACCAGGAGAAGCAACCCTTAAAGTGATCCATCCATATCTACTGCATATCTGGCAGCAGAGTGATGGTTTGAGGCTTGTTTGATACCGCAGACCTTTCATGACTTACAGCCATTTAGCCAAACATGGGTTTTACACTATTCCTGTGTCATTTACAGCTTAATCTAGTCCCAACCCCCAATTCCCATAGAGATCCATTCAAATGCAGAGAGGTTATAGTATTGCTTGTAAGAGTACCTGAAAATATGTCCCAACCTTTTTGGAACGTGTTTGAAATTTCAAAAATTAAAAAAATCTATAAAGTTGATAAGGTAAAACATTAAATATCTTTTCTTTGTACTGTTTTCAATTAAATATATGTAAAAAAGAATTTACAAATCACTGCTTACTGCTTTTATGTGCATTTTACATACTGTCCCAACTTTTTCGGAATTAGGGTTTGTATATTCCATTTCAGTAGGGGATATCAGGTTGTAAATTGTAACCCAATAATGTATTCCACAGAATCATGAAAACATAAAAAAAACATGAGTTAATGTGGGAAAATGCTGGAATAGCTTTTGCTTCTGTAACTCCTTGACAGAAGAGCTCCCTTCTTGAAAAAATAACATGATGACTAAAGACTCTATTTGAGTCTCCAAATTAAGTTTACACATTAATGAAACATTTTTAAGAGGGTGGAGTTACTCTTTTACTGTTGCTTCAGAGACTGCTGCTTGTTTAGGAGTTTGTGTGTTGGTACCGGTTGTTGCTTGTGTTCACTGTACTGCGTCTGTCCTGCGTGTGTAGAGAAGGCCCTGTTCCATCTAGAGGAGACCCCAGCCCTCTTTCTGACTCACGGGTTCTCCCGAAAACTGACGCACATTCAGACAGGATCCAGGGTGAGGCCTCTTTTCCAAAAGGAGTGTTAAACATTTAAATTCCTCCGATCATCCGATACGTACACCTGGTTTTAAGAATGATTTTTAGGATATTTTGCATATTGCGGTGTGCCCAGGCACCTAAAAGATTGCCGGCATTAGCTTTTCATGTGCATGCACTTTCATGTGGGTGTTAACTGATGTCATCTCAGGTAACTATTGCTCAGGTTTACTATTCTTGCACAAAAAATTTTTCCTTTATATGCATTCTCTTATGTGTGATGTCATACGTGATGTCAGAATCATGGCACTACGCTATTGTACCATTAATGCAACTTAAAGCAATCAACATAACATACAAAGTTTTGTAATATACATGTTTTTATAACCTTAAGGGAAAATAGAAAATTTTAGTATATCATAATATGGATATTAGTCCATATCCCATACCCACCCCTACTTTCACTTCTCCATGCCGATTGGCTGTTTGCAGAGCCACAATGAAATATGACCTGTGGGGGAAGGGGAAGAGGGGAGGTTTTTCGGTTCTAATTGATTTTATTTACAGGAAGAGGTTAAGGAGAGTGTGATATATAAAGGTTAACTACAGAGAATACTAAAGATGAGTTTTTAATAATCATTAATATCAGCCAGTGTATCTGACACTGACAGAGGGAGGACTGCATCAAGCAGGCAAGGGTCACCCTCACTCCAGAGACCACTGCGCACCTGACCGAGTTTGTGACGGACAGGTTTCTCTGTACTGGGGGGTCCGAGTTCTACAAAGACACAATCACCTGCAAAGGTGAGTATGAGGTACACTCTACACCAGGGATGGGCAACTCCAGGCCTCGCGGGCCGGTGTGTACGCAGGTTTTTGCTGTTACCTGTTACCAATTATTTCATTAGCGCAATAATTTACATGATATGATATTTCAGCTACATTCCGCGATATGAACAGCAGTTGATGAATGTTCTTTTGCCTGCATGCATGAATTGCAGCATTTTATTGTGGTCTAATTTACGGCTGAATCGCTGTTGATGTATATGGCTAATTAGCTGATTGAGCCAGGCTAACTGGTGGGCAGCAAAAACCTGCATACCCGCGAGGCCTGGAGTTGCCCATCCCTGCTCTACACAAACCACAGTACAGCATAAGATGGCCTGACACACTAGTAGGAAATATGGTTACTGTAAAAAAAAAAAATAATAATAATAAAAACAGTATATAGGTGATTACGGTTTTGATTCAACATCAGTGTTACTTTTCTACAATAAATCTGTTTTTTTTTCATAGGCGATTCAGGAGGGTCTCTGTTCCTTCGGAAGAAGTATCGCTATTTCCAAGTAAGCCCGTAGATTCCATCTCCCAAGAGAACCGAAAATCGATTTTAAGTAATAATTTAATACTCTTTCCATGTTCTCTAATCATGTGCCAAATCTTATTAGACACAGTGGTAGCTGAAAGAAGTGCAATCTGACATGCCTGATGGAATAAGTGATTATGGGCACACTTCTTATAGGGCAGTGGTCTCCAACCCTGTTCCTGGAGAGCTACCATCCTGTAGGTTTTCAGTTCAACCCTAATTTGGCACACCTGATTCTACTAATTAGCAGCTCAGCAAGATCTGTAGCTGTCGAATGAGGTGTGCTTTGTTAGGGTTGGAGTGAAAACCTACAGGACGGTAACTCTCCACGAACAGGGTTGGAGACCACTATTATAATGCCAGTTTTTCCCTCCTGCACTTTTCATCCAATCAAGACAACTTTTCATTCCTTTAATTGATTTAATTTTTTTAAAAGATTTTCAAAAGAGCCTAGCATGTTGTTAATTTGCATCAATTGCAGTTCCTTACAGAAGACATTGGCCTGCATTCAATCAACATTTGTCCTTAACTTTGCTTACAAATAAATGCAAGTGTTAAATAAAAGGTTTGTCGTGTTTGTTTTAGTGATTGCTGAACTTGCGAAACCGTTTGTGAAGATACATTTTTACTAAAAGTTAAGGGCAATGTTGATTAAATCCCAGTCAGTCTCTCTAGTAGCACAGTGAAGAGAACACTCACCACTGATTCATTCACCCCACTAATAACAATGGTAATAATAATGAAATACACTGTAATATTTGTTTTGTTCAATATGGCAGTTCAGTTTGGCAGACTTGTTTGTAGATGGTCTTGTCATGCGCTAGTTTTTTCAATGAAAAATTGATAAGAAAATAAGAAGGCACTTTCTGCATCCACTAAGTTAATGATTGATGAATGATGAATGAATGACGGATGTAGATAGCATATGCTCTCAACTACATGTGAGATGCAGCCATCGAACAAGCAGAGCAGCCGAATATGCCAATCTAAATTAGGGTGTCTATTCAAACATAAATTATTCTCTGCTTAAGAATCAGAATGTAAATACAAATATGATCCATCTTGTTATTAATCACCTCACTTATTGCAGAGAGTTTAAATACTACCTGTTAATCCAAACAAGATCCCCTGGTGGACAATTAGCAATATATCTGGAGAAACTGGGGCTGTGTCCGAATATGACCCCTACACCCTTTTGAGGGCGCATATTTGAGTCCACTTCGTCAAAAAGCTTATGAGTGGGCACAAATGGGGGCACTTAAAATACCAGGATGAACCCCTTATTTCCTGGGTTTTGTTGAGGGAATTCAGGAGCACACTCATCTGCATAACGGTGCACTCATCCGACAATTTCAGTAACTCGGAAGTAAAAACGTAAAAGACGTAGAGCGTATATGCATATCTATGATACAAGAGTGGGTCATATTATGAAACTTTTTTTTTTTCTACATTCATAATCCACACTTTATAACAATCGTCATATGTTAACTGATTGATATTCTCAATAAAAATAAATATTACAAACTACTTACTCACTAGTTTGGAAAGAGTTTTGCGGGATTTCTTTCGCACACTGCTTGCAAAGGGAGGGGACAGGGGTCTGAGTGGACAGGGGATAGATGACAGGGAACAGGGGTCGTATTCAGACACAGCCAAGGTTGAAAAAGACTTGTACGAATGGAATCTACTGTCCCTGTACCGTTACTTCTCCTGTTCCACAGGTGGGAGTGGTGAGCTGGGGCAACAGGGACGTGTGCTCCACCGGAGACCCCCCCCCTGATGACGCCAGGGACTTCCACATCAGCATCTTCTCCGTGTTGCCATGGTTGAAACAACACCTCGGTCAGGAACTTGAGTTCCTGCCGATCACGAGCTGAGGCCGCACACGACAGACGTACTCACAAAATGCGATGATTAAAATCTGGCTATAACCGTTTCAGCCGCGTAAATGTAATTATAACCGATAAGCGCTTGATAATGCAAGTCTTGGACACGTGATTTTTGTTCTTCTTTGGTCCCATTAGATTCTCTTTGTGAAAAATTTGGCAAGGTTGACTCGTTCAAAACCGGGAGTGTTGCTGGAGCCTGGAGCCAGCTTACCTCTGCCAATTAATCTTGGATTTTAATTTAGGTAATTTAGTCATACCTGAGAGAGCCAAATCACAGCTAAACATATGTTACATTGCACCAATGGCTTCCAGTTGGCTTTCGACGTACGATGTTCACCATATAGAAGATTGCAGGCATTGGGTTTGGGCCATGAAAGGTGAAAAGTGACATGGGTTTTAGACGGGCTTTTCATGGCTTATTTTGGATCCTGTCTCTATCTCACAGCACCCGTGGCCTGCTGCTGTTTTCAGGCGGTAAAACTGACTAAACCAGCGGTCACAATTCATCCAACGCATCATTCCTCCGAGCATAAATTAGGGTGACATCATAGGTGCAGGTTTCATTTCAACTTTGGGGGACACTGCTGGACCGCCTAGTCTTTCATACAAAAAGTATTCATTTTGTATTCATTTGTATTCATTCATACAAAAATATTTGGGGTGACGTCTCCCTGTCTCCCTCCCAAACCTACGTGTATGGGTGACATGTTGAGGAGTCTGGGTGTATTCCATCAAGTCTTACAACCGTGGCTGTGGTGTTACTGTGTGTCTGCTTGTAAATGGAGTGAAAACAGAATAAATAGCACATATTTCCATCTTATCCTCATATTTTTATTTTTATATATATTGGAATACAGTATATAGCAGAGGTGGAACATTTTCCTGTTTTCACATTTCAAACAGTTACCGGAGACCAGTTAAACATTTCACACAGGGAAACGAGAACCACCATCCGCCTTCATTCATGTGCTTATGGTTTGAATGCAACATTCTGCAGCCCAAACCCTCAAAGGAATAAGCACACAAGCGTGTATGTGTGTTAAAGCATCAGGACCAAATTAAAAAGAGAACGCAATTCCAAATGTTTCAATTAAGCCAATATAATATCCATCCATTCAAGTTACAGTCCAGTCTTTTAGTTTTACTTACTGATTGTCACACTGAAGTGTGTCATCATTGTACATCTTACTCTAAAGTATTTTAATGTCCTTGGGTTGCCTGTGTAATGGGGGGTTGCAGGTTGCCCATCACGGGCGAGAAGTCATTGCATTTCCCATACATATACATGTTGTGTTTGTATGTAAATTCACAACTTCCCCACCCTAATTCCAACAATGACAAAAACTACCATTCACGAACAAAACATCACTGTAACGTCATTACTTTAAACTGTCTGAATGTTTCAAAATTTATGACCACAGGCATACTGTATTTAAATACAAAATAGATTACAAAAGAAAATGTGACATTGTATTCAACTTATATAAATACCGAGTTGCAGACATGTCCCAGCGATGTAAAATAATTGAGTGATTTCTGAGATTGATGGAGGACAGTGCAGGGAATATGCAGATCTACAGGTTGAACAGGTGTGCAGTTGAATTTGGCAGGTGTCAGTTCGGCAGCAGTCTTGGGTTTGCACTGCAAATGGTTTAAAACTATAGGTAACTATTGGCATATTGAACTAAGGAGGGCTTCAGACTATGTAAGAAATTTAAGGACTGCACACTTGAATTGCAAACCCAAAATTGCACAATGGATTTCATAATAAATGTGAATTGTTAAGGTGGATAAACATTTGCATCTTTAAACTAGGAATCATTTAAGTGCATAAAAAACAGGTTGGGAGATACAAATGAAAAATACACTATACACTAATTTGAAACAACTTCTGGGAATTAATTCAGTACATAACTAGTGTTTCATATTTAATGTTTCTTTTAGCGAGCTGGATACCATTAAAAATACAAAAACAAATACTCTGCTGGAAAACTGAACTTGTTTAATAGAAATCATCTGCCATTAATAAAAAGCCTTGCAAATATAATAGTCCCAACAAATCGACCTAGGTACTGCATAAAGCAGTTCATTGCATATTCCCATAACAATTAAGACATACACTGCCTGGCCAAAAAAAAAAGTCGCCGTTGCACCTGTCATGCATAGTGCCCACTGTACAAGCCTCTGGAAGCAGTGTTATGGTCTGGGGGTGCTTCAATTGGTCGGGTCTAGGCTCAGCAACGTTATGCAGCAATAAAATGAAGTCAGCTGAGTACCTGAATGTACTGAATGATCAGGTTATCCCATCAATGGGCATATTCCAGTACGACAATGCCAAGATTCATCGTACTCAAATTGTGAAAGAGTGGTTCAGGGAGCATGAGGAATCATTTTCACACATTAATTGGCCAACAGAGTCCTGACCTTAACCCCACTGAAAGTCTTTGGGATGTGCTGGAGAAGACTTTACGGAGTGGTTTGACTCGCCCGTCGTCAATACAAGATCTCGGTCAAAAATGAATGCAACTCCGGACGGAAACAAATGTGACGTTGCATAAGGTTGTCGAAACAATGTCACGACGAATGCGCGCCGTAATCAAAGCTAAAGGCGATCCAACTTTTTTTTTTGGCCAGGCAGTGTAGACTATCGCTGACTGCATATTCACTGAGCATACATACTATGAATGTGTACTATGGTAGGGAATGATTTTTCTCCACATTTCAAAGGCAAAGCTGATAAATTTAGGTTTGGCAAACAAGATTCTCAGTAAGTAGGCTGTTCGTAACGGATCATTTAGAAAAATGAAAACGCAGCACAATTTTCCTCATATTCAGTAATATTATTGATTATCACTTCTACAGACAAAGAAAATAAAAAATTGTGAGTGAACTTAGGGTAGATCGCTATTTGGCTCTGCTACAAAATTGACTGATTCCTACACACATAATCCCATTCAAAACAATTATTTTTACATATTAGTATTCGCCATTATTAATACATAAAATGATACACTTCTCTCTCTTAACCACTATGAAAACTTTTCCAATGAAAAGGTTCATCTCTCACTAAAAGAATACAGATTAATAGGAAGTAAGCTGGCCTCCATCTTTGCCAAGAGTTAAGAGGCCGAGTCCCCATGGAACAAGGATGTTTACAATTATTTTTTTTGCTTGTATGCACGCATACTCTTATGATTGGTCTAGATCAGGGCTGCCCAACCTTGTTCCTGGAGATCTACTGTCCTGTAGGTTTTCACTCCAACCCTAACAAAGCACACCTCAACAGCTAGAGATCTGATTGAGCTGCTAATTAGTAGTATCAGGTGTGCCAAATGAGGGTTGAAATGAAAACCTACAGGATGGTAGATCTCCAGGAACAGGGTTCCTGGAGACAGCCCTGGTCTAGATGGCTGATGTGGCACATCTATCCCAACGACTGATGGGACGTGTGTTGTGTGCAAGAATAGTTTCATCCGGCTCTGTCAGCACTTCATGCTATTGGTCGGATTTTGAGAGGCTTTGAAAACCCACCAATCAGCCCTAAGAGAACTGTCTAAAGAGAGCCTCTGATTGATGGTCTGGAAAGCTGGGGACGAAGTGTATCTGCAGGATCTCAGAAAAGCCCTCAGACACACTGGGCGTGACAAACTTGTTTCTGCAAAGAGAAATTCCAGAAATGGTAGGTGAGCTAGACCAAGAAAAGGACCCCGATTCCAGATTTGAAATAGATGGACACAACCGTACAACACTTCCACAGAGCACAGGAATGGAGAATCAGGTCAAAACATGGATACTGCAATCTAAATTCGGCCCTGGTTTTCTTTTCTCTCAGGTAATTAACTGAACAATTAGTGCTACTGATTGGCCAAACTCTTCACACCTGACTCCCAGGCAAGGGGAGGGTGGAAAACCAGCAATTCTCTGCCCTTGAGGACTGATTTGAGTAACGGGGTTAAAATCTAAACATGATGGTGTGTGGCCAGGCACAATACGTTATGTAGGGGCGGCAGTGTGGTGTAATGGTTAGGAAACTGGGATTGTTACCTAATGGATGCAGGTCTGATTGGTAGCATTTCTTTCAGTAAAATATCCAGCTATATAAATGGATACTATGCAAACATGCCTGTAATGTAATGTTAAGCATCGGCCAATCAGTGTCATTTACACTGAGTGGATAAAGGGCAAGGGATTGGCTAATCTCTCTCAGAAGGCAGTCAATCAGAGCCCTGTAATACAAATTGTGTGAGTAATTATGGGTCCAGTATTGCAACAATAGCTAAAGGCCTGGGCTAGACAAACTTACTTGTAGCTGTGGAATATCATGTCATTGACAGGGGCATGTTTGTTCTGCGAGGGCATAATTTCCCGAAACTGCAAAAACAAACGGCCAGGTGGTTAAACACGCAGTGATAAACGGAATGAGTTGGTAATACCACTTCCATTGCATAGCAGTTTGAGCCGCTCCAGGTCTTACCAAATGCAGAGAGCACAGAGTGGAATCCACCAGCATGTGGCACCAAATCAGAATACTCACCTGTATCTAGAGAAACGTGGAATGGCATAAACTACTATGCACTGGCAGTGCTATTTCCAGTCCTGCTGATTAGTAGCAGAACTGGGCTGACTGGTGGGTACTGATCCCGCCTGTGGGTACTGACCCTGCCTGTGTGCACTGACCCCGTCTGTGGGTACTGACCCTGCCAGTGGATACTGACCCTGCCTGTGCGTAATGACCCTGCCAGTGGGTACTGACTCCGTCTGTGGGTACTGACCCTGCCTGTCCGTACTGACCCTACCTGTGCGTACTGACCCGGTCTGTGGGTACTGACGGTACTGACCCTGCCAGTGGGTACTGACCCTGTCTGTGGAGACCGACCCCGCCAGCGGGTACTGACCCTGCCTGTGCGTACTGACCCGGTCTGTGGGTACTGACCCTGCCTGTCCGTACTGACCCTACCTGTGGGTACTGATCCTGCCAGTGGGTACTGACCCTGTCTGTGGATACCGACCCCGCCAGCGGGTACTGACCCTGTCTGTGGGTACGGACCCTGCCTGTCCGTACTGACCCTGGCTGTGGGTACTGACCCTGCCTGTGGGTACTGACCCTGCCTGTGGGTACTGACCCTGCCTGTGGGTACTGACCCTGTCTGTGGGTACTGACCCTGCCAGTGGGTACAGACCCTGCCTGTGGGTACTGACCCTGTTGTTGTGCTTAGCCTGTTCCAGGGAGGCCGTGAAGTGGAAGCAGCGACAGGAAACCCCAGCCTTCTGGCACAAATCCACATACCTGCAGAGAGAGAGGTCTGCCGGTGAAAAAGCAGAAGTTGTACACACACACACACCCCCACCCACATGTACAAACACACGCCCGTGCACACACACACACACACACACACACACACACACACACACACACACACACACACACACAGACACACACGTACAAACACGCACCCGTGCACACACACACACACACACAGGGACCAAAAGGCTACCGTTTGCGAGACTCCAGGTCAGGGTTGGTGTTGTCGACGGCGACGCTGCGGCCTTCCTTCAGAGCTCGCTCACACGCAGAGACGCACTGCTGCCAGGAACCCAGCGTGTCCTACAAGGGAACACACTGTCACTACACACCGTAAACACTACTGCAGAAATGTGTCAGGTGCTTTATAAGTCACCCACATCAGGACTTCTCCAGTTTAGATCATTTCATCTGTAAAGCCTATTGCCGTAAGTTGTGATGGAGAGAGACGTCCATCTGTCTGCAATTTGCACAAGTAAGAGGTGGCAACGCTCACCCTGTTCACATACACGTAGCCCTTTGGGATGATGTGCGTGTGAAAGAAGGTGGATTTTCCAGCTGCAGAGGAATGGGGTGGGAAAGAAAGCCGTTTCATTGACATTCTTTTTGAAAAAACAAGCAGGACGGCATTAGAAGCTACGCTGTGAGCACAATCAAACCTACAAGCAGGGAAACCCACGGCAACAATGACTTCCTGTCGTGTGGATGTGAGAGAGGCATCGGGGGGGTCATACAGACGGGCCGTGGGGTCACAGGTTCTCTGAACAGGGGGGAGAGAGGGCTACTGTGAGTTCAGGCAGACTATAGGAAAACACAGCACTGTGAGTTCAGGCAGACTATAGGAAAACACAGCACTGTGAGTTCAGGCAGACTATAGGAAAACACAGCACCGTGAGTTCAGGCAGACTATAGGAAAACACAGCACTGTGAGTTCAGGCAGACTATAGGAAAACAGAGCACTGCAGTTCTACTGCATTTATCATAACAAGGTCAAGACCTCCACTCACAGGGTCAAAGTCGGGCAGGCTGTAGGGGGCGCTCTTCCAGCCCAGGAAAAACTCCTCTGGAGTGTGGAAGGGTAGCCCGATGTTCAGAGCAAACTGACAAGGAGAAACGAGGGAGAGGGACGGTTAAATTATACTTGTTCATCATAAAAATAAATAATAAATAATTACATAACAAAGGCAAAATGCCTAATGACCTCATCATTCACCGCTAGGGAAAGCAAGACCCCAACACAGCTTTTACACGCCTTAAATTTCCGTAACTAGGCAACTAAGATGCAGCACCTCACTGTCCACTAGGCAGTAACAACAGCATGGAGGAAACGCTTGAAGAGAAGCAGAAAATCAAGACTGCTTAAAGTCAGCAGTTAATCACCACTGAATGCCATTCAGTCAAAAGCCAAATAATTTAATCTCGAGCCACAATGTCCGACATTACAACAATGCTCTTTCAAGCAACGTCACTACTTCCATTATTAACTGAACGGTCAAATACATATTTTGTCTGCCACCTAGTGGTTGCACAGGACTCAAATTATCATTACATATACATACAGTATAAGCACAAAAGAGTAAGCAGGTACACAAAACACTGTCTGCTGTACAGCAAAACCACATATGGCGTAGTCATGCAATACATGCGTTATGAATGAACCCACCCGTACAATAAGCTTAGTAATGAGGCGTGACGGTGAGACCAAAAGAAAGCAAGCTCAGTGGGTAAATCAGATGCATCATTATATCTAGGCCGTTTAATTAAACACAGTATTTTCACAGACGCATGCAGTGCTTTGTAATATTATCTAATATCGCCCTGAGGATGATGGCGTGACTTCACTGTGGCGTTTTCCCGTCTTACTAGTCTGTCGCTGCAGGAGAAATCTTTCTTCTTCTTGCCTGGAGCCCAGTTTACCGGGCGCCCTGCTGCATCTGAAAGACACAAGGGGGCGCCAAAGAGCTGTGGGCACAGGTACCTATGCAAGACATTACTGGGCTTCAACACTGCAACATGCACACTATTACTATGATTATATTACTGGGCACTATGATTATTACCCCAATTACGGCAATACTCTGATTATTGAAATGGTCGTGCAAACTCCTTTATCTGATTATCTGCGTAAGGTCATAATATTAACACCCGATTAAGACACCTGGATTTTTTTCCCAAACTAGATTTTTGGTGCTTACTCCGATTTATTTTGGCTTTTTGAAAGTGCGCATGTCAGGCACAAATCGAAGATCCCCGGATGAAAACAAGCATGCACTTCCACTACCAGTTTGTACCAAACTTTTAGTTTGTTCATTACAATGCTCCATGACTATATCTCTAAACATTGACTAATTTAATCAACACCTTGATCAAGGGCACAACAGAAACGGTACAGTGATCACCAATTTCCAAACACTAACCCCATGAAAAATGTGAACACAAACCCACTCCAACATACTCATTCACACAACTGCACGGTCTTCAGCCCTGATGGTGAGTGGGAGTTAATCCAGTTGTGAGAACCAAATCAATGAGGAGTACAGTGCTGTTATTGTGTGGTGAGATGCTAACAAAAACATTTTGGGGGGAGAGCAAATTATACTGGAAAGAAATACTGCTGTGCGGATCGGGACCACCAAACCACACACACGCACATGTACACACACAAACACACACACACACACAAGCACGCCCACCCACACACACACACACACAGTGTCCGATTTACCTCCAACATACAAACTCTGGGACTTATCCACAGTCACACCATCATTGGCCTGAGAGTGAGAGAGAAAGAGTGAGCGAAATAAAGAAAGAAAACAGCACAGTTTCAGCTGCCTGTTCCATATGAGCACCGTGTTGTAGCGGTCAAACGGTTCACTTGCTAATGGATCAGCTCAAAGTGTGATAAAACTAAAGGGTAGCACTGTGGTTAAGGATCTAAGCCTGTAACTCCAGCTGTATAAACGATTGTATACAATGAATGTAACTATGTAAGTCACTCTAGATAAGTGCATCTCCTAAGTGCCTAAAATGTAAATGTAATGTAATTGGGACATTAATGCAAATTTCAGTTGACTAGAACAAACTCAGAACGCGGAAGAAACAGCAGTGGTAAAGATGAAGAGGATAAGAATGGTACTGCCTTAATTCTGTCAGATCCAACAAGAAAACGAAGAATCAGCTCACAGTGTTGATCGTTCGTCTATGTTCATCTTAACCTAGGCTGTGTTCGGAATGGCTCCCAATACACTTTATCGTGCACTATTTAGGGAATCATCCATTTTGTAGGATGTGCTAAATCTCAGTGTTCTCAATTGAGAATTCGGAAACCATCAGAATGGCCAATCCCCTAAATAGTGCACTATAAATCGTATAGGAGCCATTCTGAACGCAGCCCTAGTGATAGAAACAATTGTACCTGTGACTAGAATTCAAACTAAAAAAAACTTTATTCACAAAATAACTCACCTTCTCACAGAGATGTTCCCACATCCCAAGCACAGGCTTTCTGTAGATTCCAGCCCCGGTCGCCACAAACACCTGATATATTCACAAAGAGGAAGTCAGGTTCTGGCTTCAAATTAGCCCCTCTCAAGAGAATGTGTGTATCTGTGGTTGTCTCTGACTGGCTCATATGGAATCGGTGTGTAAGAATGTGTGTCTGTGCATGACTGACCTGCAAAGTTATAGTGTGCTCAGAATGTGTGTGTGTGTGTGTGTGTGTGTGTCTCTCTCACCTGCACAGGCAGCTTCAGCGTGCTAAGAATATCCTCCACTTTGGACTTGAAGACCTCAGGCTTCAGTTTGCCTCGAGTGATGCCCATCTGGTTGGTGAAGAACACCACCTGACAGACAGAAGGAAGAAGGACGTCTAGTCTTTCATAATGAGACATCATCCGTCCTCACTGTCCATTATCATGGTAAACACCATTCAACCAGGCATCCATGAGGCTTTGCAACATTAAGAGTGCGTTCCGTTTTTCCACACCATACAAATACTTTTAAACACTGGAAATCCAGTGCAACGAACCACTGGCCCCACCTTGTATCCTTCCCTTAAAAGGCGTGCCAATCTGGGCTGAATCTCTGAGTATAGAATCCTGCGAGAGGGAAAGGAGACATCAGGATATCTGTGGATAGTTCTACTTAAAGCCCTGCAGATGTAATAGGACATCAAACACTGAGGAAATGCCACCGAGCGATAGACAGGAGACAGAGAGAGAGAGAGAGGGGAAGAGGGAAGAAGGGTGGGAGGACCGAGGGAGAAAAAGTAAGAGGTTGGTATGAATGCTGAGGAAAACAAACGTCTCAAAATGGCTGACCTCCAGTCATCGGGGCTGGTGGGAAACACTTTGCCTGACTTTGTGGTGATGATGCAGCCATCAATGTCAAATCCCGCGACCTGGACAAGTGACAAGTGACAGGGGGGCATAGGGAGGTAGAGTGTCATCATGCCAGTGATCCACAAAATGGCTGCCATTCCGATTTCAGAAAAGCTGTACCAGGTCAAGCCAAATGGCTTGATAAACTACATAAAGAACATTGTCATGCTCATGCTCACCTTTGTGCTGGCGGTGACGCCCGCTGCTGTGAAGAGCAAAAGCTTGCCCACCTGCTCCCAGCGATCCATGGGACAAGCAGAAGACCCACTGGCCGGCCCCGTTTCTGCTTGCTGTCCGCTCGCTTCTTCTGCAATCTCCTGCAGTCGTCTAAGCTTCTCCTCTATCATGTTCTCCGCATCGTCGTCCCCACTTGAGGACCCCTCTGTCCGTATGCGTTTCGTAGAGGGGTCCTCTTCCTGGCTGTGTGGCCTCTTCACCGCCTGGGAGAGGGGGGAAAAAAAACAGATGAGATCATAGAAGTCCTGTAGTTAACATAGCGTGGCTAAGTCCACTAGCATTAATCCACTGTACACTAAACTTTAGTTTCCCTAAATAATTAACCTATTACTTTAAGTAAAATGTAAAGATGAATGCCCTACAGGTTGTCATGAAGGAGAATATTGACTGGGCAGGTAAACAGAACAATGCCCTAATGTCACAAAACTATTTAATGAGGACTCTATTGGTGACTATGAAATGAGCAGTAACAGAGATGGACAGTACAGTGAGGTCGGTCCATAGACTGTATAAAAAATATGCACAAAGTGACTGTGACGTCACCCATTGACCTCCCATGGGCTTGCGAAAAACGTTTTGAAGCCACGAAAGTGCAGTTTCGTGCTGCCATGTAGTAGAAAAATTGGAGCCAGAGACTGCACAGTAAGGAAAAGGGGGGACCCTTATATGGTTATGGAGTCCGGGCTGGTTCCGAGTCATCCACCCGTCCCCCCGTCCCCCGTCATCCATACCTTTTTGGGAGAAGCTGCAAAGAAATCCTGGATGCTGCGCTTGGGGGCAACCTTCTCAGAGTCCCTCTCCCTCTCCTTGCCTTTGTCCTTCCCTCTCTCAGTCTCCTCCCCCCTCGGATTGGAGGGTGAGCGCATCCCGTTGGAGCACCCAGAGAACTGCACTCTGAAGGGGTGACTCTGGTTCACCAGGTACAGGGTGTCCTGCTGGGTCAGATGCCCGGACTGGCCCCGACCCAGAGCCCGGCCCCCAACAGAGGAAGGGTTCGGGCCCAGCTGGGGGATGGAGAGTAACACTGAGTTACCAACTAAATTGGGGGTTGGGGAGGAGGGACGGAATTCAGATCTACAGCACACCCCATGGTTTATCAGATTGTAGGTATTTAAAGTTGGGAGTGCCAAAAACAAAAGGCATGGCTGTTTTACTGTGGATATGAAAACAACACATAACCCCTTTACGTTACAAAGTTCAATTTCACATGCCAGACGGGGGGAAAAAATTAAGCTGGTACCTGTGTCACAAGCACCGTGCCGTCTTCATAACAGGCCACCAGTTTGACTATATAAGGAGACAATAAACAACATCACAGAGCTGTGTGTCATGTCAGCCGAGGACAAAGTCACAGATTTGCAGTGGCATAACGTCGGCTGTAAAATAGGCCTTCGGTAACCTTACCTTTATACGGATATTACTCTCAACCTGTTTCTGCTTATAGTTCTTAATTATCAATCAAGCAATTCAATAACTGAATAACAAACATCAATGAATATATCAAGTTTTTCTGTGCTAGTATTTTTCTTTGCGTCATAAAATGGGTAGCACTTAAATATATGTAGCGACGGCCGGCGCGTTGGAAAAAGTGGGGATTACTTGTTTCCGTTTATTTAGATTCAGTAGCCTAACAATCAATCCATTCATTCTCTGAATAATCAAGACCAATTTGTAGCCTATAATGATTTAGAAATGATAACGACAAAGAGACAATTTAAGATTGTTTAACAAGGATCAGACAATAATCTGAATGCGTTAAAGAATGTAATTAATTTTAAGACGACACTAAAATTAGTCAAAGCGATTTAAACATTAGAAAACATAAATTTAAAGAGGACAGCCTCTTAAGTGTCTCGAATTGTTGAGAGCAGCACATAATACAGGCTAGAAATACTCATTTACGAAAATCTACATTTAAACAGGGAGCATTTAAATGTCTTAGCATGATAAAACAACATCATAAATGTCGATATACAAAAATGCAACACAAGTTTATGTTGCACAGAACAATAATGCTATCTCAAAATAACTTGGTAGCCTAATAATTTACTTCTTGTTCTTGGTTATTGAGTGAATCAATTATTTGATTGACAATCAGGAAAAGTAAACGGAAACAGATTGAGAGTGATCATCCGTTAAAGCAGGGGTTCCCAAACCGGTCCTGGGGACTCCCTGTGTATGCTGGTTTTCGTTGCAACCACAGTTGCAATCCCAGAATTTTAACAAGCTGTTAATTTTTCTTAATTAGGTGCTTGTCATGTTTGGAGGAATTATTCACCCTCTTAAGCCACATTATATCAGAAATAGCTATGCATGCCATGTAGAATAAACACCCCATGTTCACATTGTGCTTATTGTGCTATATTATTTTAAAAAGATAAGAAAATTATTTAACAGAACCATTTAAAGACTGATTTGAATCAATAGGCTCCTAATTGGTGAAAGTGTGGACACATGGCCACTAAAACTAACCATTTGGTAGATAATGAAGAATTCAAACACAAAGCAAATGATAACGAGCCAAACCTGCATTGTGTTAATAAGCTTAAAGAAAAAATTGAGTTAAACACATGTGTTCAACAACCTAATTAGGAGCCTATTGATTCACTTCACTCTTTCATTTGAGTGAAAATACATTATTTTCTTTTTATGTAATTGTTGCAATAAAGCACAATAAGCACAATAAGCACAATGTGAACATGGGGAGTTTATTCTACATGGCATGCATAGCTATTTCTGACATAATGAGTCTTAAAAGGGCGAATAATTCCTCCAAACATGAAAAGCACCTAATTAAGAAAAATTAACAGCTTGTTAAAATTCTGGGATTGCAACTGTGGTTGCAACGAAAACCAGCATACACAGGGGTCCCCCAGGACCGGTTTGGGAACCCCTGCGTTAAAGGTAAGTTTACAGAAGGCCTAGTTCTACTCCCACGGTAAGCCACTGCAGATTTGTGGCAGCCAGGATTATGCTCTCACCCTGGTGTCTGGAGCACTTCTTGTCTGACACTCCGGACTCTGGGCCCCGGCCTAGGATCACCGCTCGGCCATCAGCAAGGGGCACGCGGACTCCTGACGCGCTGACCAGCACACAATGCATCTCTGCAGGGAAGGGAGCGATAGACTCACACGTCATCTTCCATTGTACTCAGACAATGTCGATAACATTAGCACAATCCCTAAGACGTATTGAGTAGTTATCAAGACACCGAACACAGTTCAAAGGGCACCAGAAATAGTAAACACGAACTCAGGAAACGCATTTGGTGTATCAAGACTATAGCCTCCCTAGTGCAATAGCTATAGATCTTCACATCTATTTTGGAATTAAGGTATTTTTCTTCCTTTTATCAACAAGACGGCCATCCTATTGCCAATTATACCATGTCTTAAATCGCAAAATTGGTGAACAGTTGCTACAATAATAATGTTGAGAAAATGCGTATCCTAGCTAGCTAATTAGCATAGTCGAAACAAGCTTCAGCTAGCGAAGTTGCTCTGTATAGATAGCTGGCGTAGCCGTGTGCACAAAACTTTTCCAGCGTCTTCAATCCTGCTTAAACCTAATGCAAATCTACTGTCTATACGTGCATTAAATTACAGCGTTAGTAAGAATTAAAAGTATGGAATGTTGTTATGATATGTTTAGACTGAAGACTTTAAAGTTGAAAGCTTTGTAATTCAGTAGTTTGCTAACCCACCTCAAGCGGTCCGCCACGGAAACACTTCCCTCCCTCACATCTTGAAGCATAATTGGTTCCGACTTACCATGATTTTTGGACAAAGAAAGGTGCTTGATAAAATTACATGAAATATTATTATTATTATTATTATTATTATTATTATTATTATTATTATTAATAATAATAACATCCGTACTGTCACTAGACACTAGCAACCTAGGATTACACCTGTGGCCACTCTACCTTCACACATGGAAATACTGATAATAAGCCCTCTTATGGAACCATAAGAAGATCACCTGTAAGAAACTTACTGTATAGGTGATAACTCATGTGGGTATCTGGCTATGGTTGCAGATTACATGTAGTAGAAGTGTGAGATCATCCAAACTAAGGTATAAGCATGTTAAAGTTGTTCTGTTCTTTGCAATGTCATAATGGCATCAATGGAACATGTTCTTGTTGCAGTTATTTTATTGTTTAAATACGGCGGATTTTGGAGGACTGAGAAACAAAAGAATCTAAGAAGCGGAACAATAACAGCTATGCAGTTTTGCATACGTGTTTGTGACATTCTTTTACTATTACTCTGGATGCATGCGTGAAAACATTAGTAAAAGACAAAGCTAAATGTCTCTGGGTGCCACTGGCAGCTACATTTCATAATGTAGATGTGTCAGACATACCACCCTGCAGCAAAAACCTGAAGCTAAGAGAGGCAGCAATGGGTTTATGACAGACTACTTGGAAAAACCGAGTTGTTAATGGAAGCACCCAGCAGGAGGAGGCCGTCTTCTATGTGGCTAATGCAAAAAATCTATAAAATGAAGGCAGTTATGCCAAGTTGTCAAATGGATGCAGATGTTGAACCTAGGGCTCAGATGTTTGTTTATCCTGAAGATTTTGAGTGTTTCCAGAGTCTTAACCAAAGCTTTCAAAGTTGCCAGCTAATCATTCCACAGTGTCAAATAAATAAATAAATACAGTAAGTCATTACATTTTTATCTGATGTGTGGTGAATGCCCTGCTTTATGTTCTGACAAGGATCAACAATGATAGTGCATCATCCAAGTGTAAATTTGGCTATTTAGTGTTTATTCTCAGGAATACAAAAAATAGAACACTTTTGATGGCAAGTTATTACAATCCAGCTATAGCTCAAGCAATATCCATTAGTTTTAACACCCTCAGACCTGAATTAAACTCCAAACCCCAAATCCAAAAAAGTTGGGACAGTATATAAAATGCACATAAAAGCAGTGATGTATAAATTCTCTTTTACATACAGTATATTTAATGTTTTACCTTATCAACTTTATTGATTTTTGTAAATATACGCTAATTCCGAATTTTATGCCTACCACACGTTCCAAAAAAGACTGGGAAGTTAAAAAAAACAGCTGTTTGGAACATTCCACAGGTAAACAGGTGATGCTATAATGACTGGGTATATAAGGATATCAAAAGACTCTTGATATCTTATTTTCAGGTACTCTTACAAGTGATACTAACCTCTCTGCATTTGAATGGATCTCTATTGGAATTGGGGGGTGGGACTAGATTAAGCTGTAAATTACATGGGAATAGTATGGAACCCATGGTTGGCTAAATGGCTGTAAGTCATCAAGGGTCTCTGAGGTATCAAACGAGCCTCAAACCATCACTCTGCTGCCAGATATGCAGTAGATATGGACGGATCACTTTAAGGGTTGTTTCTCCTGACTCATTTTCCTATTGAACTCTATGGAAAAATAAGTCAGGAGAACTTTCATTTGGTATACACCATGCCTTGATTTGTGAATGCGGAATATGAATTTTGGGGCTTGGAGAGGAAATGGACACCATTTCATCTTAACAAACTGATGTCATTGAAACGTGATTTTGATCAACTTATCATTGAGTCATCAAGACCTGGAGATACCCATCTTAAACGAAGAGGTCTGCACTTTCTAAAGGTGGAAACTTCTTCTTGATGTCTTATTCTGTTAGGGTTATAAGGGGCTCTGAATTATAATTGACTTATGGTAGATGTAATGGCCAGACTTGATTGCAGTCCAAATAATGCACAATTTCCATGTGAACTCATAACATCATGTATACGTACTCGAAGGGCAGATCCAGAGCTTTCATTTGGTATACATCATGCCTTGATGTCTGAATGCGGAATGTGATTTTTGGGGCTTGGAGAGGAAATGGACACCATTTCATTCCAACAGACTGATATCATTAAAACATGATTTTTATTGACTTATCATTGAGTCATCAAGAACTGGAGATACTCATATTAAACGGAGAGCTCTGCACTTTCTAAAGGTGAAAACCTCTTCTTGATGTCTTATTCTCTTAGGGTTATAAGGGGCTCTGAATGATAATTGACTTATGGTAGATGTAATGGCCAGACTTGATTGCAGTCCAAATAATGCACAAATTCCATGTGAACTCATAACATCATGTATACGTACTCGAAGGGCAGATCCAGAGCTTTAATTTGGTATACATCATACCTTGATGTCTGAATGCGGAATGTGATTTTTGGGACTTGGGAGAGGAAATGGACACCATTTCATTCCAACAGACTGATATCATTAAAACATGATTTTTATTGACTTATCATTGAGTCATCAAGAACGGGAGATACTCATTAAACGGAGAGCTCTGCACTTTCTAAAGGTGAAAACCTCTTCTTGATGTCTTATTCTCTTAGGGTTGTAAGGGGCTCTGAATGATAATTGACTTATGGTAGATGTAATGGCCAGACTTGATTGCAGTCCAAATAATACACAATTTCTGTGTGAACTCGTAACATCATGTATACGTACTTGAACGGCAGATCCAGAGCTTTCATTTGGTATACATCATGCCTTGATGTGAGAATGCAGAATGTGATTTTTAGGGCTTTATATTCAAATATATTCATATCCTCTCCAACAGGCTTTTTCCATTAAAATATAATTTTTATCAACTTATAACTGAGTCATCAAGGATTGAATATACTCATTTTAAAGAAGAAAATCTGCACTTTAAAAAGTTGAAAACCTTATCTTGATGTCTATTCCAAAAGGGTGATGAGGGGCTCTGAAACATGTCTGGTAATGCTATTAGTTTTGATCAATTTCTCATATATTTCAAATTTATATTTCATGGAACTTCCGTGCTCAAATGAAACAACATATGGCGCCCATTCAGAAACTGTTAAGATTGTATTGATGCGCATTCCACAGCGAGTGCTGCAAGCATTTGAACTGAGGTCCTTTTTGGCACAGAGCACTATTGAGAATTCCGAGCTTCATTACGCCGTTCAATTCCGGCTTTTACCCAGGCCCGTTTTAAAATCCAAGAATTGTCACGGATGGCTAAAGCGTCGATTGATATTTACATCGAAGAACATCCAGGTAAGTTGTCAAATGTTAGCATAGATTACTATTATGATAAATTGCTTTCGCTAAATTCGCTAGCAAGGCAACCTAGATTTTTGCCTTTTTGCAAACATTGACACTACTTCAATGAGCGATACAAAGTGCAAGAAGCAAGCTGTCATCGCTAGATGAAAACGGTAAATAAACTAGCCTACATGCATTGACTGACTAAACGTAACTTAGCTAACTTTTAGCCAGCAAAGAACATGTTATAGCTAAATGTTCTATTTTACGTTGTCATAAAATTTCTTCTTACCGTGAAAAACGACGACATCGGACAGATGTTAAGGTAAATCTATCACCACGGCGGCACTTTCGCCACAACACAAGTCAGCAATTATACCGGGAAATGCCCTCTTTGAAAACAAAAAACGAATGAATATAAAAAGGTTAGTCTGTTACTGCATACCTGTTTTTGCTAAAGCTGTATTATAGCTATGATAACGCGGAGCTGTCAAAACTATAACAGCACGGAAACCCTTCAAAAACCGTAGCTAGGCTACACGTAGCCTATGGCTATGACAAATTAAGGACTAAACAAGCCACATTTTAGTTAATAAAACTCAGGTAAGCTAATTTAGATATCCAGTGAGCACAAGTGGCATACAGAACTAGTTGAAAACTGAGTGAAGGGAGCCTCAGCCATGTTTTTGGGTAATGAGACGGACTGCACAGGGACGTCATGATTGACTACAAGACCAAGTGGGCTGAGGCATATCCGCTGAAGTCTAAGAAAGCCGAGGATGTAGCACAGTGCATTGTAGAATTATTTGCACAGTTCATTGTAGAATTCAAGTTTGGGGCACCAAAACACTTTCTCACCAACCGAGGAGGGGAGTTCAGGAATAAGGTGCTGTCCTATTGTCCTATTACAATGCATTTTCAATCATTTCTCAATATCTTTCCCTGTGCAGTCCATATCATTACCAAAAAACATGGCTGAGGCTCCCTTCACTCAGTTTTCTTTTGTACTAACTGACTGTTGTCCATTAAATTCAGCTGAATATGGCTCTCTGCCAGAAGCTGGACATCGAGAGGAGCTTCTGCGCACCTTACCATCCACAGACCAGTGGATTGGTTGAAAGAATGAATGGGACAGTGACAAAGTAATGTGGACTTGACACTAAACTGACCTTGACCCATTTACACCACAAATGGTACTATATGTCACTGTGTTGTGTGTATTCTATTTTGGTATTGTATTAAGCAGTGTGATTTGGGTCACACATCGCAATCATAAGCTATGCTTTACAATCGAAATAGTATTTCATAACAATATCAATATGTTTCAAAACTCTCACCAAATTGGTGGAACTGGGACCTCAGTGCAGCCATGTTTGGCTTGCGCACCAAAGTACAGATCACCACCAAGCAATCCCCATTCTACCTCATGTTTGAAAGAGAAGCCAGATATCCATCTGAGGTCCCAGAGACTTTTGGAGTGAGTAGCTAGGTCTCTACATAGCTAACAGCATTTAGCTAACAGCATTTTCTCTCAATTCAAGGTAGCTGAGAATATAGAGGAAATTGTGGCTACAAAAGTTTATAAGTACTAAAATTGACTATACTTTCTTAAAATAGGTGTAATAGCCTTTGAGCTTTATTGGACAGCAGTGTAGAGACAAGAGGAAAGGTCGGATTCGAACCGACAATGTCGCAAAGAGCACGGGAATATTGGTAGCCTACGCCGCGCTACACAGGCTGCGCCACGGGGAGACACGCCAGGAAGGCATACTTCGGCTCATACTTAAATAAATATATCAAATAAATAGTTTTTTTTTTTTTTTTAATAGTTCGGTTTATACTTCCAAAAAAAAATGCTGCTAAAAAAGTAAACTAGTTCTGTATGCCACTTGTGCTCACTGGATATCTACATTAGCTTACTTGAGTTTTATTAACTAAAATGTGGCTTGTTTAGCTAGTCCTTAATTTGTCATAGCCATAGGCTACGTGTAGCCTAGGTACGGTTTTTTCTTTTTTTCTTTTTCTTTTTCTTTTTTCCGTGCTGTTATAGTTTTGACAGCTCCGCGTTATCATAGCTATGATGCAGCTTTAGCAAAAACGGGTATGCAGTAACAGACTAACCTTTTAATATTCATTCGTTTTTTGTTTTCAAAGAGGGCATTTCCCCGGTATAATTGCTGACTTGTGACGAAAGTGCCGCCGTGGTGATAGATTTACCTAAACATCTGTCAGATGTCGTCGTTTTTCACGGTAAGAAGAAATGTTATGACAACGTTAGCTATTAGGCTACCATAGCCTATGTAATGTATTAAGTTTGTGGAGTAGGTAACTTAGGCTAATTAAATCAACAGACGTTCTTTAAATTTGCGAACTGAGCGTAACTTTATCTAGTTAGGTTGTCATGTTTTAGTCACTGATTTGTTAGCTAGCTACTACTAAGGAACAGTGTGATCTTCAGGCGTTCAGATAGTGAATGACGGAAATTAGCCTACTGCTGCTGTCATAGCTTAGCTACGTTAACTACCGATAGCGCGTAATTTTCTCTCGGAATTTGGAATGGATGCACTTTAAAAGAAATCATAGATACTATTTCCACAATATTTCGCTCCGTCGCGTTGGCAAGTTCAGTCTACTAATTAAAGTCGGTAACGTTAGTTAACGAACGTGACTTTCTTTCAAGTGCTAGCTAATATTTGAGTTTCAGCTAAATAAACCCACAGTTTGCGTTCAGAAAAAAATATAGGGCTTTACCAGTTCTACTCGGGAATGCAATGTTTTCGTTTAAAATAATTTTTTATTGACTGGGCACGAAGTACTGGGTACTGGCTTAATAATAGAATATTAAGTTTTAAGCTCCATTTGTCTTTTTGTCCTGGTTCTTAGCGTGTCGCATCAATAATCTAACTAGTGCGGCAGGTAATTAAACGAGCTGAAGTAGCAGTACAGGGGAGTAGCTACTAAGTTAAAATATGGAGGCTGATGGGCCAAAAGACCTCAGCCATTTCTTTGCAGCTATGCTGGGAGTACAGAGACATCTGCTGAATATTCTCAAGTCAAAGGGCCCAGAGGAGGCCACTGCCTATGCCAGCTACCTGACAGGGCTGTCCAATGGAAAAAGCCAGGCCACCGCCCAGCTGGCCCTGCCCAGTCTTACGGATGAGGATGACCCGGCAGTCTTCCTCTCCCTGTTTGAGAGGGCCGCCCTCTCTGCCCAGCTGCCTGAGCTGCAGTGGGTGTCCGCCCTTGCCTCCCTAGTAACGGGTGATGCCTTAGCTGCCTTCGACAACGCCAGGGGGGGTGGAGACGGCCACCTTACCTTCCAGGACCTGAAGGCCACGCTGCTGGACAGGACTCGGTTGGCGGAGGAGAGCTGTCGCGTCCGGTTCCGCTTGCAGCAGGGCGGTGGCGGCCAGGGGCCCCGGGTGCTGGCACAGGAGCTGCTCCAGGAGGCCACCGGATGGCTGAGGCCCCACAGTCGCTCGGGGTGGGAGGTGATGCAGTGTGTGGTTACGGAGCAGTTTAACGCTTTATTGCCGGAGCCTGTCGCCGTTTGGGTCCGAGCCGCGAGACCTGTCAGCTTGGACGAGGCTGTCAAGGTGGCCGAGACTCAATTCCTGCTGTCTGCAGACTCCGCCCAATGGAAGGAAGCCAGTTGCGAGATGGCCTCCAAGATGCTCCATTCAGCACCTGAAAGAAACTGCCCCCCCTCACCACAGCGGTATGTAGACGAACAATGTGCCATCCCCATTTGTGGATGTGACCTTGATTAAATGTACGTAGAGTTAAAGTTGAATAAAAACCAACCCAACGAGCAGTTGTAGCTTTGCTTGCACATATTAGTAGGCTATATACCTACTGTAGGTTGTTCAGAGCTTTGCTTTCAAACTGACATTTGAGGCCTGTGCAAATGTTTGTCTTTTGTTATTTGGTGCTTATTGTATAGATTGTGTATTTTTCTTCAGGATTCCAGATGGGCGAGACAGTCCCACCAAACTCCAGTCAAACACTATGAAGTTTGAAGCAACGGAGACGTTCACTGTGAATGAACAGCCAGAGATTAATGAAGAGGGATCGGAGCCCCAGGGCACTGTTCAACGCATTGTCCAGTCTTCGTCCACAGTGGACAAACTTCCGCCCGCCCCCCCCTTTCCTCTCCCATCATAGGCACCCTCTCCCATCCTCACCGCTGAGAGAAGACTTGCAGCGCAGCCACAGCACCCGTAATCTCGGGTCTGATACCTCGGGCGAGGGCGACAAGTCAGAGTCCCTGGGCAATCCTGGCTGCAATACCCTCCAATACCCTGTCAAGACCCTGTCTGGCCATTGGGGCCAGCAGAGCCCAGAGCAGGGCCCTTCGGGGGCGGGGGAGGAGGGCGAGGGCGGCTACGTGTGCGGCTACGTGTGCGGCAAGTGCGGGAAGAGCTTCCTATTCTTCAAGAGCCTGCACCGGCACCAGCGCGTCCACAGCAACCAGGGGCCCTTCCTCTGCTCGGAGTGCGGCTTCTCCTGCCGCACGACCACGGGCCTCAAGAGGCACCGCGTGGTCCACAGCGGCAACAAGCTCTTCCCCTGCTCCGACTGCAACGAGAGCTTCACCTACGCCGAGCGCCTGGTCCACCACCGCACAGCCCACGCCGCCCTCAGGCCCCACCACTGCTCTGTGTGCCAGAAGAGCTTCCGCCTCAAGAAGGTGCTGAAGAGGCACGAGCAGACTCACCGGTGAAACAGGGGACAGATCGCCCTGGGAAGCGGGCTGAAGCATCAGGGCAACCAGCACTCCGAAACGTGTGTGCTCATCGCTGTGCTTGCTAATGTTAAGATTACATGGGAATGCCGGACTAGTTTGCCATTTGCATGTATTTATTTGACATATTGCTCGATAAATGTTCTGGGGTTTTGATTTTGTTTTGTTCACTCGATCTAGTGGTTTAATAAAATGTGCGACGCACTTTGATGTCGTGTGTTCTCATGATTTGGTTTGCAAACGTGTGCCTTTGAGCGTGTTTGTGCCAGTGTGAACAACATTTTGTTTTAATTTCGCGATAAGGATAAGGGTCTGCATGATTAGGTGGGAGAACGTGTAATTAGCCTTATTGTCAGATCAAATGGTGAGGCATTGTAAGTTATTACAAGGTACCACATTTATTAAAATATCCATTCTCTATGGGATGACACAAAGGCACAATTCAGACCCCAAATAAATGGAAGCCTTTTATTCACTATTCTCTGTGGTTTAACATTTTAGCAGAAGGGTTATTAGCAAAAGGATGACAGTGAGTCATATGTTATTTCAGTGCCTCGCTAAGACCCGAAGAAGCGAAAAATACTGACAGCTCTGCACTCCCAGCTCCACTATGTCAGTATTCAGCGTAGCGCTTTTCTCCATTATCCTGTTCTTGGGTGTGAGTACAGAGAGGGTGTAGATGGACTAATTAACATGACTGAGCTTTGAAATGGGCTAGTGAGCATCCCATGTGCAGACAAACCGGTCTCTGAAAAACAATGCGATTGGGAAAGTTCACGATTGTGGGTGTGACGCAAACTAATCGCAAGTGATTGTGTATTGCATATTTGAGCTTGAAATGCTGGATAAATCATGCAGGCCTTGGATCGGTTCTGAAAGAACATTAAGGTGGAGCACACACAGGTCTGGTGTCATTGTGGTTGTGCGCATGACAAACTTATCCTAAACAGGTCTAACTGGTTTGGGGAGACAGCCCTGCCAGGTTCACAGATGTGATATGCTGACACACAGTGACAGAAATCATTGAAAATCAGCACAAACTAGGAAGACTTCGGATAGACTGCCTGCATTTAAGGTAAGGTTTTCAGATGAGCTACACTGAGACTGAATGATCTCATAGGCAGTCCTTTGTTAACCGCAAAGCTGAAGATGGAAAGCATAGTATTTCCCTAGGAAAAGTTTACATGTTTATTGCACTATTCTAGATGTTGGTACTGATGTGTCTGTTTGACAAGCATTTGGTTCTTTACAATCCGTGAAAACGCTGAACACTGACCTTATAGGCTGTTTAATTAATTCATTTTTGGGGCTTCTTTGTGGTAGCGGCTTAATATGAAACAACTTTGGAGGATTGTGTTCACGTTGATATGGTAATATCAATATGTCATTGCAATTGATATTTTTGGGAAATCTGAAAAATGCAATGCACCGTATGCAGCGATTCAAGAATACAGTGCTCTCCAAAAGTGTTAGGACAGTGACACACATTTTGTTGTTTTGGCTCTACTCCAGCACATTGGATTTGAATTGGAACCGTGACTATGAGGTTAAAGTGCAGTCTTTCAGCTTTAATTTGAGGGTTTTTACATCCATATCAGAGCCAAAACAACAAAAAATGTGTCACCGTCCCAGCACATTTGGAGTGCGATGTATATGATAGTTTTACATGTTCTTGGATTTCAGTATTTTTGGTACTACACAACAGTTTCTCAGCTCCCTGACACTTTTAGTCCTTCATCTTTATTATTTTTCAGGAAGTTATAATATACAGTTGAAGTCACTTAGGTTGAAGTCATTAAAACTAATTTTCAACCACTCCACAGATTTAATGTTAGCAAACTATAGTGTTGGCAAGTCAATTAGAACATCTACTTTGTGCATGACACAAGTAATTTTTCCAACAATTGTTTACAGACAGATTATTTCACTTTTAATTCACTATCACAATTCCAGTGGGTCAGACGTTTACATACACTAAGTTGACTGTGCCTTTAAAATTTTAATATTTGGTCGCATATCCTTTGCATGCCATGACTTCCTGATGTCTGTGACCCAACAACATCAAAAGACTCTTGATATCTTATTTTATGGTACTCTTACAAGCGATACTATAACATCTCTGCATTTGAATGGATCTCTGGGAATTGGGGGGTGGGACTAGATTTAGCTGTAAATTACACTGGAACAGTATGGAAACACATGGTTGGCTAAATGGCTCTAAGTCATCAAGGGTCTGACATATCAAACAAGCCTTAAATCATCACTCTGCTGCCAGATATGAAGTAGAAATGGATGGATCACTTGAAGGGATGTTTCTCCTGACTTATTTTTCTATAGAGTTCAATAGGAAATTTGTCAGGAGAAACAACCCTTAAAGTGATGTGAGTGATGGTTTGAGGCTTGTTTGATACCTCAGGCCCTTGATGACTTGCAGCCATTTTACCAATCATGTATTCCATACTGTTCCAGCATAATTTACAGCCAAATCTAGTCCCACCCTCCAGTTCCCATAAAGATCCATTCAAATGCAGAGACGTTATAGTGAATGTCTTTTTTTTTTTTTGCCCCATCCTCACCCCTCTCCCTCCCTCCTGTCCTCGTATATTCTCTGATGCCTCCGGCTTCTTCCCACACATTGTGGGTGTAGCAGTAACCACAATACTATGCAGGGGCTTGTCTGCATCTGTGTGGACTGCATGTGTGTTGAAGGTGGGTCACGGAAGAGGTTCCCTACTGCACTCATGTGTATGTACTATGTACACACTTTGTGTGCATATAGAAGTTTGTGCATTTTTATAGATCTACAAACATCAGTGAGCCTGTTATTTATTTATTTATTCACCCGTTTTCTGCTGGAAGCTCATTCCTGTAAGACTCTGTAAGACCAGACTCCTTAAGGCCGAGATCCAGACCAAGACCAGACTTACCAGGTCATGGCAAGACCAAGACTGAGACCTTTGGTCAAGACCAGCCACTTTCATCAAACCTTAAAAGTTCATTATAACATGCTTTTCTTCCCCAACTTTATGCATTTTTATTCAAATAACTTTTTTAGGCTAATTAATGTGGAAAGAAACCCTCTGTCCTGAACTGACATATGGTAATGTACATTTTGAAATACAAGATCGTAAAAAAATTTTTTTTGAAACCAGCTTTTTAAGTCTTGGGGCCACAGTCAACACCTGGCAGTATTAGTTGTTACACTAATTTAGTAGACAATTTGCATTATGCTAATCTCAAACATCATTCTGGTGGTTGAAGGTGTGTGTGGGAAAAGCTAAAATCATAGGCTGTTTATGTTTTATGACTGTCTAAAAGTCTCAAGTTGGCTAGGGGAAAGGTAAACGAATGAAGCAGGGTAACGTTATGCAGAGGGAGAGCAGGAATGTTAGCGAACATTAAACTAGCACTAACTAATCAAATTTCTGTTGTAGTTGGGCTGTCTATCAGCTAATAGCAGACCGCTAGTCAGGTACATACAGTGAGCACCATAATTCATTGGACAGTGACACATTTTTTGTTATTTTGGTTCTGTACTCTAGCCCTTTTAGTTTGAAAGGATAACATGACAATGAGGTTGAAGTGCAGACTGTCAGCTTTAAGTTGAGGGTATTTTCACCCCCCCTTGTCTAACTGTTATAGTTTATAATAGTATTTAGAATAGAATTGTAGTATAGCTATATATAAATATTGGATAGTTTAACATAATGTAGAATAAAGTAATCATTTTTAATATTTGGTCACATATCCTTTGCATTCCATGATGTCTGTGACCCAACAACATCACAAGACTCTTGATATCTTATTTTCTGGTACTCCTGCAAGCAATACTATAACCTCTGTGTATTTGAATGGATCTCTGTGGGGGGTGGGACTTCAACCTCATTGTCATTGTATCCTTTCAAACTCAAAGTGCTAGAGTACAGAACCAAAATAACAAAAAATGTGTCACTGTCCAATGAATTATGGTGCTCACTGTAGGTCAGATATGAGTATGTGCCTAGCAATTTTCCAGTTAGCTGGTAAAAAAAAATGCTGGTAATTTATTTGTTTTTAATTGATTTGTTTTTAATTCTGAATGAAGGTACGTGTTAATTGTTTTAATTGTGTTCCTCATTCTTTTCAGTGAAGAACCAAAATTGACAGGTGGCACATCTTTAAAATCTCTGTCATGCTAAAGTAATAGAATGTCGCTCGCCTCTTTAGCTTCGACGTTAGCTTTGGTAAAATTGTTATCTAGCTAGCTAGCTGCCAACTATGATAATCTATCATGTACATATTTGTGGGTGACTCATGATTGTATTCAGCTAAATTTTGGGTTAATAGATATTACTTCTTGCAGTTTGAGGGGCCATTAAATGAACAGCCGTTATTTCTTTTATCACCATGTTACTAGGCAGCCATGGTAAATGCACAGAACTGTCTGTGGGTAAATGGCTACAATATTCGCAACAAAAGACTTGCAATCAGCGAATTTTCTGTTGCGGCAACGTTAATGGCACAGACTAGTGCTGGAGTGGAGTGATCATCATCTTGAGCATGCTGGAGAGAATAACTTGGTCTTGCCCCAAGACCACATGCCGAGACCAAGACCAGACCAATACTTTGAGGGACCAGACCAAGACCATGTTTATGAGGTCTTGTGAGGTCTCAAGACAAAGACAACAGGGTCGAGACTCCATATCTGCTAAGCAGCAATCTTTAGGTTCATGCTGTGGCACAGGCTTAAGCAGGGCATGAAATTAACTTTTTTACCCACTGGCCACAATCAAAATCTTAGCAGCATTTGGCTGGTGTTAATTTCACACCCTGCTTAAATCTCTGGTAAATGTTTCTTATTATTTAGGCCCATTATTGGAGCAGAATGCGGCTCCTGGATGTGCACTAGAATACGTCCACCTAGCATATGTGCTCAGCTGCTGGCGTTGTTATCTTTGTCATGACTCTTGTTGTTTGTTTTGTTCTAACTTTCCCATCTCTTAAAATGACGCTGGTTTTTCCCACTCCGCAGCTCTTGAAGCGGCAAAAATCCGCCCGACGCCCGAAACATCGAAAACAGCTGCCATTGTCTTCGTTGATCGCAGTCTGCAGCACCATGTCCCGCGAGGAAATCTACTATGCCCTGATGCAGGGCGTGGCAGAGCTGGACTTCCGGGGGCGGCCCACGCCCAGCGACCTGGCGCTGATCGGCGACAACGCCATCCCCATAGCCATGAATCCCCGGGGGCAGGTCCTGATGGCGGCCTCCACCTACGGCAAGGGCCGGCTGTTGGCGCTGGGCCACGAGGACATGCTCACTGCCTTCCCTACCGTGATGGAAAACGCCCTGAGGTGGCTGACACCTGCCTCCGACTCCATTGTGGGCGTCAACCCATCCTGCGACGCCATTCTGGCCAACCTCTGCTACACCAGCATCCGGGCGGAGACAGGCTTGTTCCGCGAAGGGCTGGGCGTCTACGTCACCGACGCCTACAGCGTGGCCAATAATGTCAAGGAGCTGGTGGCCTTCATGAAGGGTGGGGGCGGGCTGTTAGTGGCCGGACAGGCCTGGAAATGGGCGCAGGAGCACCCCAAGGAAAATGCCCTGCTGGGTTTCCCGGGCAACAAGGTCTGCAGTGTGGCGGGGATTTACTTCTCCGAACTGGAGGGGGATCTGGGCGTGTTCCCCGTGCCCACGCAGATACCCTGCAGCTGGCTGTCCGTGGCGTAAGTGCTCAGGATCGCAGGGGTGGGATTTGCATACAGATTTTGAATTAGTCCCTGATGAGTTAAGTAGTCAGTCATTTGCAGACTGCAGAAGGCTCCTCTTGGGGGGTATTTCATGAAGCAAGATTAATGAGTTACTGGATAACTGCACTAGAACCCGGAACCCTCAAAAATCTGGAATACGGCCTGAAGTAAAAAGAGCTGTTCCGGGTTTTACGAAGTGCAGTTTTCCAGCTAACTCAGTAAACCTGCTTTGTGAAATACCCCCCCTGCTGTTTATATGAGACTGCTGTGTTATAAACTTATCAAATGTCCTATCTGGAATTATAGCTTGATACTCCAGAGCTTAGCCTGTGGTAGCAGCAGAAGAGCTTTGTGTATGCTGGCCCTAGGGGTGATCGTTATGGACAACAAAAAACTCATAACACAATATTTCTGGGCCCTTAGGACAATTGTAAATATGCCTCCAAATATTGTTTGATTTTGTGCTATAACAAAGAGTGTGGGGTGATTCAACATTACATTAAGCATAAGCTTATTTTATCTTGTATATTATATATGTTAGCAGTGACAGATTTTTTTCCAATTTAGCTGTACACCACTCAGTCGGTAGGAATTTTGTTAGTTGTCAAAACTTTGCTTTGGAGAAAATAAAAACTGGTATGAATCGGTCAAGACATGAAACAGCACGAGATTATTGATTTTTTCTTATTAATTCAAATACAAAAGTCGACATAGGCTTAATAGGTACATGGGCTTAAAAGGTACACTTACCCTATATATTCCAGCACACTGGGTTTAAACTATATACAGTGCACTCCAAAAGTGTTGGGACAGTGACACATTTTTTGTTGTTTTAGCACAACCTGCAATAAAAAATAATCTAACAAAAGCTGAGCTTTAAGATCGTTTAATTTCCATGAATATTTTCGGAATTAAGAGTGCGGAGAACGAAGAGCACATGTATCCACAATTATAATGTTGATTAAAATGTGCACAATTTTGCGACACAAGTTAAAATAATTTTATTACTTGCCTAATAGCCTAATTGAGGAGAACCGGCTACATTTGATGGCATTGAGTAATTGGTGAATTAAACGCTGATGTAGCCTATTGTTAATCAAGGAAACTGATTGAAAAATGATTAAGACCAATAATCAGTTTAAAGGGAAGTTTTCCACCCCCCAATTTTCAGCTCAGGAGCCGCCACTGCCCCTGCCTCAGACCCTTGATGACTTACAACCATTTAGCCAACCATGTGTTCCATACTATTCCTCTGTAATTTACAGCTTAATCTAGTCCCACCCTCCAATTTCCATAGAGATCCATTCAAATGCAGAGAAGTTATAGTATTGCTTGTAAGTGTACCTGAAAATAAGATATCAAGAGTCTTTTGATGTTATTGGGTCACAGACATCAGGAAGTAATGGCATGCAATGGATAAGCAACCAAATATTAAATATGATGACTTTATTTAAGTTTATGTAGATTTGTCCAAGGGGGGGTAAAGATGGCTACAATTGCTGCACGGTTGACCCAATATGGATGTAAAAACCCTCAAATTAAAGCTGAAAGTGCACTTTAACCTCATAGTCACTGTTCCATTTCAAATCCAATGTGCTGGAGTACAGAGCCAATGCAACAAAAAAGTGTCACTGTCCTAGCACTTTTGTAGTGCACTGTATATGTTGTGTTATGAACTACCACTATACTGGCTCTGTTGGTCTGGTCTGTGAAAGTTGTATCAAATTTTTTTTCCCCCTCTCTATTTGTCCCATCTCAGGATAGACAAAGACTTTGAGGACGACATGGAGTTCCTGCTTCAGGGGGTCTCCGAGTTCGACATCAAGTGTAACTCAACCCCCTCTGAGGTAATGGTGCACGGGCCCCTGTCGTTCCCCATCGCCGCCATTCCTGGTGGCAGGGCCTTCTTCGCCGGCTCCTACTACGGGCAGGGCCGCGTCATCGTCACCACCCATGAGGGCTACCTGGCTCGCCCATCCCTGGAGCCATTCCTGCTCAACGCCATACGCTGGCTGGACGAGGGGCGCAACGGGGAGGTGGGCATTTTCCCCAAAATGAAGGGAGCCCAAACCCTGCTGAGCAAGTCGGGCCTGACCTGCACCCTGACTAACTTCAGGGACGACCTGAGTGTGTACGTGTGCACCTCGTACAGCAACGCCCACGCCGCCGAAATCCAGGATTTTGTGGCGGAGGGAGGGGGGCTGTTGATTGGCGGCCACGCCTGGAACTGGGCCCAGACGCACCGGGGCCTCAACGTCATGACCCAGTACCCCCGGCAACCAGATCCTCAACAGACTGGGCCTCAGCATCCTGGGCAACTACCTGACTCCGGGCGTGTACAAGGCGCCGGAGCCGGGTCATGTGTGCACCGAGACCTACCGCTTCCGCTCCATGCTCAAGCAGTTCGCCGGTCACGTTAGCTCCGGCCAGGAGCTGACACCACATGAGCAGAGCTGCCTGCAGCGGCTGGGCTGTGACTGCGTCACCTTCCTGCGCATGCGGACGCACGACCTCCCCTCCTACACCTCCGTCCTGGAGGTGCTCACTGGTGTCGTGAAGAAGTCCAAAGTGCCCCAAATATGCCCCAGCTGCCCCGTCAAGGAGCCCAAAGACCACCTTCTCCTCAATATGGCCACTGAGGTGTACAAGGCCTCCACCAACCCGGACGAGCTCCTGCCCTACATCATCCAGGACAGGCCCGACCTGCCCCTGGTCTACAACACTAAGGTCAAGATCGACGGCACCGCCGCAGGTGGGGGCCCTGAACCCTCTGGTTCTCCACAGCCACGTACGGGGGCCCTGTGGCCCCAAAATTTCTAAGTGTTTTCTCAATCTGTAAAAAATGTGATTCGTTCATTAAAGGAGAAATGAAGGCACTGTCTGTATCAAAACAGCTCTTCAGTTCAGCAGCATGTAATTTGAAACTTTGCTTAAAATAACAATTCAGGTTTTCAGGTTCATGCATGTAAAGGTGACTAAAATTATTTGTATTCATATGAATGATTGTTGGGGGGAAAACACCACACGTAATGATAACAGCGTTAATTTTGATGATGTCTACATCGAAACTGATTCGAAACTGAGATGCTGAGGCCCCTCATTCTAAATCTGCATTTGAATGACACATCCGCGCTCCTGTTTCCTGTTCTCCAGGCGGAGAGGAGTGGAAGAGCACAGGCCTGTATCTCTCTCCCGGAATGAGGACACACATGGCTATCCCCCCTCAAATCGTCAAGAAAGGCTGGAAGGTAAGAGTGCTGTAGCACAACCTTCTTTGTCTCAGCGTGGACTGAATTAGACCTTTTTGCACATTTAGACATAGACGTGGGAGACACAAGCTATGTTATTAGCCAGCTATGACCGAGAGTTCTCAGTGGGGGAATGCACATGGCTTTGTCCCACCAAGGTAGGAGTTCTTGGGCCAGGTTAACTCAGTTGCTGCTGCTTTAGTTCTCTCTGTGATGCGCCAGCACCCCACAAGCTGAGAGTTCTCGCCAGTGATAGATGCACCTACCTAGTGCATGACTGCATTAGAGGAGTGCATGCTGCAGCTGCAGTGCTCCGTGCATGGCTGCATTAGGCCGCTATCACACCGGATCTGCTTTAACAGCTGGGGGCGCCTTTTTTCTAATTGTTTTTAATGAGTTTGAAGCGTTTTCCACTCTGCTTTTGGGCCGCGAGCGCCTTGCGTTTATCCGTTTCGGGCGCCGCTGTTTTTATAAAAATGCTTGGTGCGCAAGAAATTATTTTATCTTGAAGCGCCCACGTCACTTTTCTTCTCTGTCCAATCGCACAAAAGTAGAGACGGGCCTTGATTCTGCCTGTCGGTTCCGTGTAAACAAAGACGATTGAGGAAAAAAATGGTAACGTTAGTTGCCGTTTCAGCCCACCCGGAATTTTATGATTTCAATAGTCGTGAATACCATGATAAAAATAAGTTATCCAAGGCACACCGCTTATTCACGGCTTTTTAAAGACAAACAACGAAGCAAACTTTCGGGTAAACTTAGTTTTCTAACACAGTTAACAACGTCAGCTAAGTGATTGACAGGAACGAGTTCAGTTGCCTAGCAACAGCAAAAAAGATGCCTCCAATGCCTTTTTCAGAGTAGGCTTTCATAAAATCAAGACAGGTGGTTTTGAAGCCTACAAAGCGCGTCCTGTGTGATCGCGACCTTAGAGGAGTGCACGCTGCAGCTGCAATGCTCCTTGCATGATTGCACTTGGCACAGGTGTAGTTCAAAGGACATAATCCAAAATGGAGAGGGAAAAATGTGTGGACAAGGGTAGTGGAATTTTAAAAGAAAAAAGAGAATTTGTGGGTGTGTAGGGCTTGCATTTTGGGGGGCGGAACTGTGATGAGTCGATGGCGGCTTTAACGCAACTTCGCGGGTGGACGCGCAGGTGCAGATTGGCTGCCAGACGGACAACATCGGCAGGTCGCCCGTGCTGAAGAGGGCAACCGTGGTGTACGAGCGATTCGACATTGACTCAGAAATGATCCAGGTCTTCAATTTATGGGGCGGTCTCATCTACCTGGTGGCTCCGTCTAGGAGCGAGGAGGGAGAGCTGGAGATCATTGTGGAGAAGGCCATCCCTGCTCCCTACTACAAGTCCGGTGAGTCAGAGACTCTGGGGATATAGGGATCTATCAACTTCCTGATATCCTTTAGTTCAGTTCCAAATCTCCGATAAAGCTACATGCCAGCTTAATATTCCCAATGGACTCAACTGTCAGTTTAAAAATTCAAAGGCCAATCTCCTTCTGAAAGAGCTATGGAAAAACAAGTATTGGGCAATGAGACAGGGACAACCGCCAACTGAAACCCTCTCTCTCTGGCTATTAAGTGACCACCTCTGAGCCTGCCAACCACAGTTAGCACTGGTGTGGTCTGGTTTCATGCTAAACCATAAGGTGTCACTTCGCTGAAAGCCAGTTTGCTTTAGCAAAACTGCCACCCTACAGCTCCATATATTACAAATATATATTCAATGGTACCCGGAAATAGCAAAACAAATGCAGAACAAGTATTCATAAGCTAAGGAAATGCAGCATATCATAGTAATTCACAACATACAGAAAAAACAAAAACAAAAACCAATTACCACCCATCTCTAGTCACGGCTTTCACAATTCCAATTGCAATTTTCCTCCAGACAATTAACACACAACACCCCAACAATACAAGTTTCAAATGTCTATGATTTGATTGGGATTTGATTGGGATGCGCCTCTAAGACCCCTCTATCTGCTGTCTGGCCAGGGGTGACCACTGTGGAGGCCTGGGTGGGCGGCATCCGTGATGCGCCCGCCCCCTGGGCAGAGTTTGAGTTCGAGAACATCATCATGACGATGCCATCGACAGTAGCAAAGGCGGTGGACCGGCCGGATGAGGTGGCCGAGCTGTGGGACAGCATCATGAGGGCCGTGGCTGACCTGGCCGCCATGCCGGCCAAGTTCGCACGGAAGGAGCGCTATGTGGCCGAGGTGCAGATCTCGCATGGTAAGTCGGTGTGGTCAACATCATCATCACAGCACAAATGGTCACTAACGACACGTCTTTTATGTCAGTGGTTTCCATACTGTGCCTAATGATAGGTGTCGTGGATTTTTCCCTTTCAACCCACAGTGAGCAAGTCTGTCCAAACAGAACCACAACGAAACGATGTAATAGAATAAGAAAAAGAATTTCAGTTTATTTGGAGATAAACTCAGAATGAGAGAGAGTCTTATCAGAATCTCTCTAACTTGAAAAACAGCATACAGAGGAGATTTATACACAATCTATCATTGCTTTACTGATTTGCCACAAGGGGCGGTTTCTAAACATACAGAGACAAGGGTATCCATTTCTTGGTGTTTTGTCTTTCAATAACCTCTAACCTTCAAACAACGAAAACATCCATCTCACAGACTGCCTGTCTCTGCAGATTGTGAAGGAGAGACACAGATGGAGTGAACCACGGCCTACTCAGTGTTCACAGAGAATACATTGTTTAATTACTTAACTCAATATAATTGATCTATTATATTAAATGCTTAATGATAATCATGTGATTGTCTCTATGTTAATACACACACATTGTAAAACAGAAAATTCCTTCACATAGGTCAGACCTAAGGAAGGGTCAGGACCTAACAATGGGTCAGACCGATGGATTGGACCTAACGATGGCACAGACCTAATGATGGATTGGACCTAATGATGGCTCAGACCTAACGATGGGTTGGACCTAATAATGGGGCGGAACTAATGATGGCTCAGACCTAACGATGGGTCGGACCTAATAATGGGTCGGAACTAATGATGGTTCAGACCAAAGATAACTTGTGAGAAGTGCTGGGGGGTGCCACAAAATGCAATGAAATTGGGTTACTGATGTTTTGGTGGAAACAAGAGCCAGCAGACCTGGGGGGTGTACTACAAAGAGAGATTAAGGGGTTAGCAAACTAATTTAATCTTCAACCCTGGATTTTCTATCAGAAAGCTGACTCACTTTTATTTGGGTTATATTGCCATGGTAACTCACGCTGCATGGCTAACCTGATCCGGTGGAAGGTTATGTTCAGGCTAACGGATTGAAGCACCGCCCTTTGGACAATAAACTCCTTGGCTTTGGAAAAAGCGCCTCCGTTCCATAGGATCCCGTAGAGGTATGTACGGATAGTGAAGGGGGGTCTCTTCGCAGGGCGAGAATATTGAGCTCCGCGAACAATTCCGAGTTCCGGAAAAGGTTAGGGGCTTTAGAGACCGACAAAATATGCCGTCTTTCCCCGTGTTCAGTTCATCTAAACTTTGGTCTGATTGCTTCAGTGAGATTTAAACATGCTGTATCAAGTTCAAAGTTCTATATCAAGTTCAAAAGCCATCTGAGTTTGCATCTTGGCAGACTGCTAACATGATGGCTGACGGTAAGACTATGAAAACGGTGATTTACAGCTGGCGAAACACGCTCGTGTGCGTAGTTAAAGTGTGCCAGCAAGCAATAGGCTATATGGAGCAATAGCCTATTATGATCAATATTATTGGGACTAACCATTATGACGTGTTTTTATATATACAATAATAATCATTCACATAAGCAGGGTTGCCAGGTCCTGCTGAAATTTCCAGCCAAAAATCAGCTCAAAACCCACCCCAAATGTCCTAAAACTAGCCCAAATATAATGATGTTCCATTTAGGTGTTTTAAAGGGATACTTCAGTTTGGCTAGCTGTAACCAAAGCCATAGGCTGTAACCTATACTGGCTGTAGCCATTCGTTTCCATTAGTATTGCTACAAAATGCAAACAAGCTTACAGTGGACGTTTCTCAAGAACGTTGGGAAGTACGATATCAAACCCCAAATATAAAAAAGGAAGTATTCATTTAATAGAGATCATATTTGAACATTCTTTCTTTATTTTCCCTCCTTTTTTGTTTGTTTTAACAGCAAAATGTATTTAGTATGCCTATTTTTAAATGTTTTGAATGTTGTTACATTTACAGTTGTTTCTTTATTCATAAAGAAACTATGCTCACAACAAGAAAAAGGTTAATTCAGTATGTACTTTAGAATTTATTTTATTACTGTGGACCCCCAGTAGCTGAAACTGCACACCTAGCTTTTCTCATCTTCCACAGTGTCCTCACTCCTCACCTCAAAATCTCTCTCTGCTCCATCTTCCTATCAACTTTTTCTTCCTTCACTCTTGTTACACAACAATTCCTTCTTTCCTTCTCTCCGTTCACAACCGTAATCTCTGTCTAATAAGGCAGTTCAATAACGTTAGAGTGCGTGATTAAATAATTAAATATTCGGTCTCTTATGTCTGACTGTTTCCCAGAGCAGAGCAGTGGGAGCCGGGCCTCGCCCCACCCCCTCTCCCCGCCTCCAAATTTTGAAGTGAACGTAGTACGTAACGTAGCTATCAACGCTTTAAATGACGTGAATTCAAACCGTACCACCCACTTGCTCTCTCTCTCTCTCTCTCTCTCTCTACTGCAGCCCAACACTTTACGTGCCTATCTCTGTGCCTACGTGCCTGAGAGGTTGCCAGATATTCAACATCATGTTCAACACACATTCATAAAACGCTCAAATAAAAAGAATTCTGTCACTTTTGGCGACCGTGGTCAACGTTGAAAGTAGCCCAAAAAACCGCACACCGCGACTATATAATTTTTACCTGCGACTGCATTTTCAAACTAGCCCAATTTGATGGGAAAACTATTTCCCAGCAATATAATAATGGGAAAACAGGAAGACATTTTTTATTAGCTTAGACCAGTGCTGTTATTTTACAAAATATATACAGTTTAATTTCATTAACACCTGCAGCATCTGAGAATAAGCTACCAGAACATGGCTTTCCTCTCACCTTAGAAAACGCCAAATTAGCTTGTTTAGCGAATTTCGTTTGATTATACAATGAAGCATTTCCATGAGACAAATGCAAATTCCATGATACTCTTCTCTCAGCAGACAGATCACAGGCAATTAATTTGGCTGGTGAAGTTCAAGCTTCATCCGAAGTTCATATTACGTGCCTTCTAATATTGATTAATAACATAAATAGTGTTCTTTTGCCTTAATAATGACACTAAATACATTAAAGCTGTCAGGTTGGGAACCAATAGGTTTACGCATATTTTTGCTTGTTTTATATTGTCCTGTTTGGAAATATGGCCAATGCGTTTTTACTGGTAGCTTAATGCCTAAAACAAGCCCACTTTCCCGCGATTCCAGGGACAACATGCATCTATTCCAGGAGAGAAAATCTTCTATTTTTGTGGAAAAATATGAATCCCTATTTCACAATGTAATTTTGATATTGTTATGCTTGTTTTAACTATTTTAACTAGTTTATCTTGTTTTAACAGAAGATTATCCCCTGGGAAGATTGCAGGAACTATTAGCCAATATAGAGTCATAGCTTGATCCAGGATAATTGCGAAGCATCGCATATCGCCTTGATGTTGATGGAGTGGGTCCCATTTCACATAGTATATAACAGCGTTCTCTGCTGGGGCAGAACCCCGGGAAACCCAAAGTTCACCGTGAACTGCTGTTTTAACCCGCTCTTGGCTGACAGGTGTGATGGGGACTTGAATGTATTCATTGCATATAGGAGTGCATATAGGGACAGGACAGAAGGCATTCATCATTCCCCTTCGCTGAGGGACAGGTATGTGGTCTTTGACCGACGGACCCTTTTATTATTATGCATTTTTTGATATAGCCTACACAATAATAATATTTCACGTTGTAATCTTGATATTTTTAATCATGCTTGTGCGCGCCCCTGTGTCTAACAGACAGGAGGGCGTACGCGTGTTGTGCACATGCCTATGTAGACGCACTTATACGCGCCATTAAAATAACATGTAAACAACTGCGACATGACTTTAGACCAGGTTTGTGGTGGTTTTAGCGCAAGCACTTTCTGCTGGCTCAAGATAGCAATACGCCAAAAACTTTCCTGACCACACCTCATTTTAAGACCTGCCCAGTTCACTTGCTATGGGCGCAAGATCACTCGTATTTAAATGACGTGAGTGCTGGGTGCTAAAATGACACCTGTGCTGGTGGGTAAGCGCCGCTTATCGCCGGGTGTAAGATAGGGCCCAGTGTGCATGACAGAAGAGACTGAAAATCTGCAAATGTCAGTTGATAAATGTGCACTGCTCAATCATTTCATTGACGCTTACGACTGGTTGTGTAAGCTTTACGCAAAGAAACTCCTTAACCTTCCTTCGTAGTATACACCCCTGGCACATCCAGCCTGTTATGCGTTCTTATTTGATTCAAATTTAAAAATAAAAGGTATGTCTGTGGATGAAAAAACTATTTTTAATGGTGTGCAATGTAGGATTTTTAGCCTTGTTGTGGTCCTGTGTTTACAATCAAAAAAGTCCATTCTAAACCTCGCCCTCCGTTTAGGCAGAGATTGTATAGTACGGACAAGAAACACAAAAAATGTCAAGCAAAGATGAAATGGAAAATAACATTTTTAGCAACATGCATTGTTCTATAAGGATGATAACAGTAATTGGGCAGTGCTATAACGATTAAATGAACACTTTTGAAATAATTTTGAAGTCCTCAGCTCCACAACAAATCGACCCCTGCTTCATAATTATGCATTCATATACTGTAGACTACATCGCTTTGGATAAAAGCGTCTGCTAAGTATGTATCTGGCTCATCGTTTCGGACAAACACAGTTGTAATTGGGGATTCTATGTTTTCAATGTAAATGTTGTCAGTGGTTTCAAGCATTACATTAATGTGTAGCCTACTGTTTTCCTGGTGCGAGAGTGGATGACATAGGCTACGACATCAAGCTCCTGCAATCATTAAAGAACACACCGAAGCTGTAATCATTCATGTGGGCAGAAATTACACCAAGTTGAGAAAATAAGAAGTTTTAAAAAACGATTTTATTTCACTATAGGCCTATAACTATCAAATCCATTTGCAAGCTTGTGATCTCAGGACCGCTTCCTGTTTTAAACCGTGGCAGTGAGAAATTCAGCTGGCTCAGTGCCCTAAATGTCTGGCTGAAAAAAATGGTGTGCTTGTTCAGTGTTTGGCTATAACGTTATTATGAACATTAAAACTGGGATGTAAAGATGTGTGTGGAATAAATAGCCTAACATTAACAGACCATATTTTGTTTATCATAGATAGCTAATACCATTGTAAAGTAAATTACCTTTTTATTAAGATATTTGTATACAAATATTATTTATTTTCTGAAATACAACGTAATATTACATTATGTTAATTAGATTCAAAAGGTACCCGACAACAGGAAACACTAACTCCGGGGGCCCTATCTTAAACAATATGCATAAAAATATCAAGATAACGTTGTGAAATAGGGATTGATATTTTTCCCAAATATAAAACATTTTCTCTCTTGGAATAGACACGTTGTCCCTGGAATCCCGGCAAAAATGGGCTTGTTTTAAGGCATTAAATTAATAGTAAGAACGCGTTGGTCATATTTCCATAAGCAGGACATTATAAAACAAGAGAAAATATGCGTAAACCTATAGGTTCCCAACACAGCTTTAGTGTATTTAGTGTCAGACTCATCATTAAGGCAAAATAACGCTATTTATGCTATTCAATATTAGAATGCAAGTAAGCCTAATATGAACTTCGGATGAAGCTTGAACTTCACCGAAATGCATTGCCTGTGATCTGACTGCTGTGAGAACAGCCTCATGGAATTGATGTTTGACAATGCTTCATTGTATGATAAAACTAAATTTGTTAAACAAGCAGGCTAATTTTGCGTTTTCTAAGGTGAGACCGAAGCCATATTCTGGTAGCTTATTCTCAACTGTTGCAGGTGTTTTTAATTAAATTAAATCGCATATATTTTCTAAAATAACAGCACTGGTGTTAGCTAATGGAAAATATTTTCCTGTTTTCCCATTATTATATTTATAGGAAACAGGAAATAGTTTGGGCGGGAATTACCAGGAACCTGTGCCGGTGTTAAACACTAATGTTTAAGATTATTATTGTGTATATCAAGACACGTCATAATGGTTAGTCTGAATAATATTGATCTTAATATTGATCCATATATTCCTTGCTCGCATTCTTCAAATGTGCGCACGAGCAGGCCAGCTATAAATCGCTCTTTTTGCAGTCTTATTAAATCCGCCATTATATTAGTAATACGCCAAGGTGCAAATGCAGGTTACTTTTAAGGGGAATGGGAGATGGTACTCTGATTGGTTTATTGCATGTTACGCCCAAGACACACCTATAATTAATGAAGAGGCTATTTTAACCTTGTGCTTATATGCGCCCTCTAACTATTAAAAAAGGAGTTGCACTAAATGCACTTGCGCCATGGGTTTTAGAACATGGGCTAAGATCGTCGAGATAGAGCCCCGTGGCAATTTTCCTTCCTTTGCTAAACTTCAGCTGTCGCCATTGAGAAAAAGAAAATCCTAGGCTGACTGGTTCTTGAACATGCCCTGCAGGCTTGTTGCTTTGCTGTACCTCCTCTTCTTCACCTCCGCCATTGCAGTAGCTAGCAGGTGATGGCAACAAAGGGCCTGTCCCATACCACAGGCTCAGTAGCCACCCCCCCAACACAGAAAAGAGCGCCACGCCCAGAAATGTCCTGAACACATCTTAATAAATACAGGCAGAGGGGCAAAGTTTCGCCAATTTCTTTTTTTCCAACATATTTTCTAATATATTAAAGTCAAAACTCCTGCATAGTGCACCTTTAACTGAGTGATTACCTGTAATCATACATTTGGAGCTTCATTAAAGAGCTAATCCACCGCAGCCTATCCCTGGCTACAGCTAACTTCAAACTTAGGTAGAGGGAGGCAGACACCCGAATCAGCACGGCTTGCTTCAGCAGTGTCGACGAGCTGCTCAAGAAGGCTGTGAAATCTTGTATCAGCACCGTGTACTTAACATGTTTAATTTACAGCAAATACCCTGGTATACCGTCCAACCCAGCCATCCCAGTGGGGAATATATTCATGCTGCACTAACCACCAATTCTGATACCTTGGTATGCCGTCAAACCATCGTACCGCATCCCTACTATACAGGGATTCAGTAGCTCTCTGGACTTGTGTTCTCTGCTTAATAATAAAGTAAGAGAATTTTAATATTTTAATGTCATACAAATGAAATGCGCCAGACAGATATCGGTTGTATTGATATCAGCCCCAGAGTTTCCATATTTTTTGCATCCCTACTTTAAATGTACGGAGTAAAATCGATTGCAGGGTGTCTAATGTTGCCCCCCCCCACCCCCACCCCCATAGGGTGGATGCACGCGGGATATCCCATCATGATGCACTCCGCCTCGGCTCTTTCCCTGGTGAATCCCAAATTGGCACGGACGAACGGGATCTGGGGGGCCATCCATGAGCTGGGACACAACCAGCAGCGCGGGGGCTGGGAGTTCCGCCCCCACACCACCGAGTGCACCTGCAACCTGTGGTCCATCTACGTACACGAGACCGTGCTGGGCATGGACCGCACCCTGGCGCACGGCAACTTGAAGGTCCAGACTCGAAAGATCTACAAGGAGGCCTTCCAGAAGGATGGGAGCCTGGCGAAATGGAGTGTCTGGATCGCGCTGGAGACTTATATACAGGTGAGCATGTGTAAAGGTACAGGTACTGCGATGGAGGCAGGTGAGGAGGTGTACAGCTGTGTTGTGATGGAGGCAGGTGAGGAGGTGTACAGGTGTGTTGTGATGGAGGCAGGTGAGGAGGTGTACAGGTGTGTTGTGATGGAGGCAGGTGAGGAGGTGTACAGGTGTATTGTGATGGAGGCAGGTGAGGAGATGTACAGGTGTGGTGTAATGGAGGCAGATGAGGAGGTGTACAGGTGTGTTGTGAGGGAGGCAGGTGAGGAGGTGTACAGGTGTGTTGTGATGGAGGCAGGTGAGGGGTTGTACAGGTGTGTTGTGATGGAGGCAGGTGAGGAGGTGTACAGGTGTGTTGTGAAGGAGGTAGGTGAGAATGTGTATAAGTGTGTTGTGATGGAGGCAGGTGATGAGGTGTACAGGTGTGGTGTAATGGAGGCAGATGAGGAGGTGTACAGGTGTGTTGTGAGGGATGCAGGTGATGAGGTGTACAGGTGTGTTGTGAGGGATGCAGGTGAGGAGGTGTACAGGGGTGCTGTGATGGAGGTGAGGAGACTTTTTCATGACTCACTGAAATATCAGACTTGTTTTTCTCTCTCTCTCTCTCTCTCTCTCTCAGCTCCAGGAAGAGTTTGGCTGGGATGCCTTCAAGAAGGTCTTCGGCGAGTACCAGCACATGAAGAACGTGCCCAAGGACAACCACGGCAAGATGAACCTGTATGCCGAAACCTTTTCCCGTGCGGTCAACAAGAACCTGGCCCCCTTCTTCAAGGCCTGGTGCTGGCCCATCCGCCCCGACACCGAGCAGAAGCTGGCAGACCTTCCAGAGTGGAGCGACCACCCCATGAGCAAGTATGAGCCAATCCAGCGCTTACCAACACTAGAGGGTGGGGCTGGGGGCGGGGCTGTTGTTTTTATATTATATATTACACTATTATATAATTCTGTATAATTACATATTCTGTACAATATGTTATTGTACAGAATGGTGATGGACTCATGTGTAACTGAGGAAATGCTTTTGAACATTGTTGATTCTTTGCTAATCTTTAGAAAGAATTATATGTTCAAACCGTCGCTCCATTGATGTATTGACATATTTTAACACATATTATTCCAGAGGTGGAGAAGCTAGAAGCTAGGATTCCCTAAAAGTGCACTCAAAGAAAGAGTTCTGTTGCTGTCTGAGAGTGATGAATTGCAGCAGCCATTTTCTTTGTTTAGGTCACCTTCCTGAAGAGATACAGAGGAGATACCGAAACGATTCGCTGCAGAAGAGGTCAACACCCAAAGGCTTATCGCGCGTTGTGGAGTGCTGTGGACAGCGGGGGCTTTATTGCACATGTACGGTTAGACACTGGGCTCTTGTTCTTTCCCTTATATAGACTGCTGCTGGCTTTAAGACTTTGCAAGAACTTCCATGCCTCAGCATATCTGCTTTGTAATACATATTCCTGGTTTCTGGGATCTGCACTTTAAGGCAATTTATACACCGGTTTACAATCAGCCATTTTAGCGTTATGTACTTAAATCATATTTACACGGATTGTTCCTTGTAACTGATCATTTAAGATATTAAATATTTCAGAATGTGATTACTTGTTTTCATTCATCATGTTTTATTTTAGGCCAGTGATTCATGTCCATTTACTTAATTATGCATATCACGGAATAAAAATACGTCAACCCAAGTAGCTTTTCTCTCGCAGGAAGGAGCCTATCACCTTAAATACATTCCAGCAGATCTCTGTGTTTTGTTTTTTAAACTAGCATTAGTACATAGATGGTAATTTTTATTTAAAAGCAACTGAGATCGGCAACACATTTCTTTATTTTAATTTTAATCTGTCCACCACAAATGTAGATAAACCGTGTGTGTGTGTGTGTGTGTGTGTGCATGTGCATGTGCGTGCGTGCGCATGGAGAAGTACACTGTACCAAAAACAAGAAAAAAAAGGTAATGGTACTTTGTTTTTTGTCCAAATCACGTAATTATTTAAAGCTCACAGGTCACGCGCCTATGTGAATATGTGGCTGATTGGCCAGCCTCGGTGACATACTTTTTCATGACTCACTGAAATATCAGACTTGTTTCTCAGGCAGAACAAATGAAATACCATGCTCTCACACCCACGGACAGTAAAATTACTCTGCTGTGTAATTAGTATTGCTTCTCCTCCACGGATGGTTCGCTTAAGGATGGCTCTTCCTATTTATGGCTGCAAACACCCGAACAAGAAGGAACATGGGCGGATCTCACAAGCCAATCTCTGAAATGGGCTGCAGTCAGCTCATTCACCTCTTGACGTCATGCTACTTTGCATACCCTGCTGATGGTCTTTGATAACCTTTATTTTCATTTATGCGTTCTATTCTAACTTCGCATGCCCATTCCCTTTAACAGATCCACACTAGTGCCAGAGCTAACATTTCCGGTTCTATCTGACTGATTTTGTTGCTCATAACGTGTAGTGTCTTTAGTTTTCAGTTACTTTGCCCATTTCCAGGGGAAACACTGTGTTTTCCTTAAAACTCACTATTCACGGGGATTGTCTCTAGTCTCTTAATAATTTTGGTTGACCGTGCAAGTGTCCGTTTAGTACATGGTGAGTATATATTTGTTGTACTTTCAGTTGATTGCAGTAGCAGTCATGTAGTAATAATTCATGCAAAACACTGCATTTTTTCATGATTCTACCCTTAGGTTTGAATCCTTAGTCTTACTCCATACTAGAGACAGATGCTAGGGTCCGTTTAGCCTCTTACAGACTTGAGTCTCTACAAGCTAGAGGCCTGCAGATTGCATCAGTACCTTTCTCTAGCCCTATTGGTGGTTTTCTTAGCATGTTAAATGCATGCACCTTTTCAAATTAAGTTTGGGTATAAGCATCTGCCAAACGCCTACATTTTAAATATGTGAGCTGTAACCAAGTCGATCTTGATGCAGATAAAGAGGTTCATGGTGAAATGGGAATTACAGGGAAGTTCATTTACTCCTGTAACTGGCACAGAAACATAAGAAATATGGCCTGTATATATGTGGGGTGTATCTGAATTCCCTTCTCTATTGTAATCCATAAGCTTCACAGTTGTTGAGGAAGAGCTCCCCCTCTGGTGAGTTTGTGTACTGACTCCTCTAGGGTTCACAGTTTATGGCTACGTTCACACTGCAGGTAAAAAGTGGGCCAGATTTTTTCCTCAAATGTGAAAAATATCACATAGAATCTGACATTTCCAATTCTGATTTGGGCCACTTTTGAATGTGGTATTAGATTTCGATACATATCTGATTGTGTCAAAGCGACCGCAGTCTGAACAGTCAAATCGGAATTCAGGCGAATTTCACATCACTCATTCATCATTCATCATTAATCTACGCCGGCGGTTCTTTTCAAAACGTAAAGATGGAGGAAAACGGTGATCTTGCCCCTCTTTCGCCTCCTTGCCCTCATGACCTGTCTGCGGTTTCGAGGCAGACGCCCACTGCGCATTAAGTCCATGATTCCACACATCATCATCATTGCGATTCTTACTCAGCGAGGCTTCCTACTGCAACTCGGTAAATCAGGCCTGGTGCACTAGCTGCTACATAGCACTGCGGTCCAACGTCTGTGTGTGTGCATGCTTGTGTTTGTGTGCCTGCTTGAACATTCACATCTTTGCGCGTGTGAGATGTTGTCGTAATCTGCGAAAGACAACACATTTCTAAAGATAAATGTGCATCTTGCTGGTGTTGCGTTCACCATCTGTGCTTTGCGTCACTTTGCATCTGCATATGTATGAAGAAAATCCTCATTAAAAAAATCATTTCACAAGTAAAAAAAAATTTTTAAATGTGAGAGACACGTTGTCCCTAAGCGTAATTTAAAGTGAAGATGAAAGAAATTAAATGCAATACAGTAAAGGCCTTTTTTGAATAATTTGACTTGTTTAGCTTGGTTACCTTCTTTTCACACATATCTGTCTACTCTCTTTAACACATGCGTGTCTACTTTCTCTCTCTCTCTTATTTTAACCCCTTTCTCAAATTTATTTTTTGATCTTTAATATTAATGAATTTAAAAACTTTTTGAAAAACTTCCCCTAAAGCTAAAATGATATAATTTTCTTTAATAATTTATTTTCTTTATTGTTTTGAGTGTGTCACCCAAAGACAATTCATTGGCTTTTCAAAGGAATTGTTACCCACAGAAGCTGTTGACATGCTTTTATCTATGAATCTGTTATTGGGTTTTTCTTCAATTGTAGTCTTTTGAAAACCCAAGCTGACAGGAGTGTGATGCTGCATAAGACTGATCAGCTGAAGCAAGCTGGGAGGAAGGTTGCAGTGAGTCCTCCTCAGTACTCACCTGTGGCTCCACAAACCAGTGCTTCTCCCGACCGCCCCCGCTGATGGCTTGAACACAGAGTAGCTATTTTGCAAGTCTAGGCACTGACAGGTGATGCAACGCCTACTATGGCATCTTACGATTGTAGAAGAAATCCAGGTGCTTTTGTAAATTAAGCACCACCTCACCCCTAATGGAGGACAGGTGCGCCACTACCAGAAAGCACAACGCTGCCAAGGCCTGCAGCCCTCGGCTGTGTCCAAATATGACCCCTGTTCCCTGTCCACTCAGACCCCTGTCTACTATGTGCCCTGTCCCCTCACTTTGCAAGCAGTGTGCGAAGAAATCCCACAAAACTCTTTCCAACCTAGTGAGGAAGTAGTTCGTAATATTTATTTATTTATTTTTTATTGGGAATATCAATATGTTAACATATGACGATTGTTACAAATTGTAGATTATGAATGAAGATAGACCCACTCTTGTATCATAGATATGCATATACGCTCTATGGGCTCTATCTTGATGATCTTGGTGCATCTAAAATGCCAGGTGCAAGTGCATTTAGGGCGTGTCCAAGTCCACTTTTGCTAGTTATGTGGTGCATTATTTGAGCGCTAAGTAAGGCGCATGGAGCTAATGGGCTGAACCTAGCCTCTTCATTAAGTATAGGTGTGTCTTGGGCGTACGATGCAATAAACCAATCAAAATGTCATATCGCATTCCATTTAAAAGCCTGCTTTTCCACCTTGGCAGATTGCTTATATGATGGCGAAACAGACATGCTCGTGCGTGTGTAGTGCGATCAAGGAATAGGCTATATCAGTGGTTCTTAACCTGGGTTCGATCGAACCCCAGGGGTTCGGTGAGTCAGTCTCAGGGGTTCGGCGGAGGTTAAGACACACACCCGACTCATATGATTCGTGATGACACGTCCCGCTTGGCCATCATTGGCTGCAAGTGATCACGCTACATCGCTTGGCCTATCTGTGCTGCAGGGAATTTGGTGCGCTCGGTAGTCGACTTGTGACTGTCGTGATGGTACGTCGTGTGATTTCTTTCTTAATATTTTAATCCCTTCATACTGACTATGTCGAGCAAAAAAAGAAAGTGGTCGGACGAATATGTACAATATGGATTCACATGTATAACGGAACGTGATGGGAGTCAGCGTCCTAACTGCATGATTTGCAATGCCAAGTTGAGCAATTCTAGTCTAGCACCGGCAAAACTAAGGGAACACTTCCTTAAGCTGCATGGAGATGGGGAATACAAGAACACCTATACCTATGTTTTGAATTTGAAAAAATTAAGAAGGGTTCGGTGAATGCATATGAAACTGGTGGGGTTCAGTACCTCCAACAAGGTTAAGAACCACTGGGCTATATGGATCAATAGTATGATCAATATCATTATGACGCATTTTGATATACTCAATAATAATCTTTAACATTATGGTTTAACACCGGCACAGGTTCCCGGTAATTTATGACACTGCTATTATTTTACAAAATATATGCGGTTAAGTTTTGTTAAAAGCACCTGCAACAGCTGAGAATAAGCTACCAATGGCTTCCGTCTCACCTTAGAAAACGCCAAATTAGCCTGCTTGTTTAACAAATTTTGTTTGATTATGCAATGAAGCATTGTCAAACATCAATTCCATGAGGTTGTTCTCATGGAGTTCTCACTTCAAGCTTCATCCGAAGTTCGTTACCTGCATTCTAATATTGATTAATAACATAAATACCGTCATTTTGCCTTAATGATGACACTAAATACAATAAAGCTGTCAGGTTGACAACCCATAAGTTCACAAACTTTTTCCAGTCAAAACCATTCTATTTACTTACAGGCTGTAGGGTTAGATGAAGAAAGCTGCATTGTAATGACATCTGAAGCGCATTTTCAGAACTGAACTGTCTATTGCAGTGCACAAGTTTTCCATTGAATGACAATTTGCGCATTAGGTGTAAATGACAATTTGCGCATTAGGCTTGATATAGGTGTTACCAGCAAAGTTTTTAATGGATAGCCATTGTCTCATAACAGAAGATTGTCCCCCCAGAAGATTACAGGAACTATTGGCAAATATAGGCTAAGTCATAGCTTGATCCAGGATAATTGTGAATAGTCTATACATGTAACCTTACATGTACCATCGCACATCGCCTGGACGTTGATGGAGTGGGCTGAAAGCAATTTAATGCGGCATTCCCCTTAGCTGAGAGACAGGTATGTGGTCTTTGATATAGCCTATACACAATAATAATACACTGCCCGGCCAAAAAAAAAGTTGCACACTCTAATATTTCGTTGGACCGCCTTTAGCTTTGATTACGGCGCGCATTTGTTGTGGCATTGTTTCGACAACCTTATGCAATGTCACAACATTTATTTCCATCCAGAGTTGCATGAATTTTTGGCTGAGGTATTGTATTGACGACGGGAGAGTCGAACCACTCCGTAAAGTGTTCTCCAGCACATCCCAAAGACTTTCAATGGGGTTAAGGTCAGGAATCTGGTGGCTAATTCATGTGTGAAAATGATTCCTCATGCTCCCTGAACCACTCTTTCACAATTTGAGCCCGATGAATCTTGGCATTGTCGTCCTGGAATATGCCCATTGATGGGATAACCTGGTCATTCAGTACATTCAGGTACTTAGCTGACTTAATTTTATTGCTGCATAATGTTGCTGAGCCTAGACCTGACCAACAGAAGCAACCCCAGATCATAACACTGCCTCCAGAGGCTTGTACAGTGGGCACTATGCATGACGGGTGCAATGGCGACTTTTTTTTTGGCCGGGCAGTGTATATCACATTGTAATCTTGATATTTTTAGTCATGCTTGTGCGTGCCCCTGTGTGTAACAGACAGGAGGATTTACGCGCATTTTGCACATGCCTATGTAGACGCACTTATATGCGGCATTAAAATAACATGTAAACAACTGAGACATGACTTTAGACCATGTTTGTGGTGGTTTTAGCGCAAGCGCTTTCTGCTGGCTCAAGATAGCAATACGCAAAAAATGATCTTCTTAAGACCAACGCAATGGGCGCAAGAATACTTGGTATTTAAACGACCTGAGCGCTAGGCGCTATAATGAACCGTGCGCCGGGTGTAAGATAGCAAAGACACTTTCGTTTGGGTTAGCGCCAGGTATAAGATAGGGCCCTATGTCTTTTACGTTTTTACTTCCAGGTTACTTACTGAAATTGTCGGATGAGTGCACAGCTCTGCAGATGAGTGCGCTCCTGAATTCCCTCAATAAAACCCCGGAAATAAGGGGTTCATCCTGGTATTTTAAGTGCCCCCATTTGTGAGAAAAAGTCGCCCACTCAAAAGCTTTTTGACGAAGTGGACTCAAATATGCGCCCTCAAAAGGGTGTCAGGGTCGTATTCGGACACAGCCTTTACCTGTAGCACTGAGTTTCCACAGCAGAGTCACATCTCAATCTTCTCCAGACCTCTTCTTATATGGCTTCATTCTTTGCCATTATGTGCTATTTGTCTTGTTTGAAAGCAGGTAGATCCAAGATAAAATGTGTGTGAGAGTGTGTGTTTGTATATCCTGTGCATTCGTATCTATGTATGTGAATGTGTATGTCTGATATTTTGCTCCTCTTCAGGATTTCAGAGTTAATTTAAATAGATATCTTTATATACATTCTGTTTTAGGGGATTTTTTGTCCAAAGTGAAATGCATTTAGAGCATATTCCATACATACAATACATATGTGTGTACGACGTGCAATATATTTTAGGTAGCATTTTGTTTGTCTGTTGACCACCAGCAAAACCATTCCCTTTAATTGAAAAATCATTAATAGGGGGGATGATCTAACGATCATTAAAAAAAACATAATTGCTTTTGGGTTTAACCAGTTAATCCAGGATTTTCATTTTGCTCATTTAAAAGACAACCAGAGGGCCCAATACAGTATAAGTACACCAGTGCCTCTGACATTTGGATCTTTGTGCTTTTCTAAGCCTAAATAGCACACCTGTAATTAATCACACTTCTGTGTCACTGATCATTTGTGATAGAAGTGACATGAATTTGAAGAACCACAACTAGAACTTTAGTGATTGTGCTGTGAAAGCAGGCACCATCATGGTAAATAAGATCAGCCAGGATCCACTGTTTCAGCAGCCAACTGATTTTCAACCATTTTGTGCAAACAGCTGGAAGTCGCCCAAAGTCGGTGCTTAGTGGGGGGTTATCTGTCTACAACAACAGTCCCATCATCCATAGAGAGGAGTGTAACGATTAGTATCATTCCAGCAAGTACTTCATTAACATGCTCCACAGGGTATCTCTCGAAAGCTGTGCATATATAACCTCTTGGGATCCAGTGCAGGAACGCATTTAGGTGGAAAGAGCTTTTGCCATTGATTGTGACCTTTATTTTTTTCCAACACTTCCCTACAATGTTTCATATTTACGGAGGTGCATCTCACGAGACTAGCAGCAGGTTTTTTTTTTTTTACCCTCCATGGTTGGTTTGTATTTACTTTTCATTTTCCGCCTCAGAAACCATTTTACGTCCGAAAAAAAATATGGCCACTAGGTGGCGACGCTGGCTCAGTGTTTGGAAAGGCAAGCCCAGGTCAAAAGACTGATGCTCTCTCTCTCTGTCTCTCTCTCATGGAGTAACTATCAGCTGTAAGCACCTGGGACTGTGTTGTCGCTCAGCTGACAGAGGAGCTGTCAGTCTCAGTGCTGTTAACTTTTCCTTTGCGTGAAAGGATCCATGCCCGGCAGATGACATATTGATACGAACCCGGGGCTCACAACCTGCAAACAACCATGTCTTCTGGGTAAAGTGAATACGCAATCCCCTGCGATGAAAATGCTCCTCCGCTGTCTGCATTGCCATTGGTCAGTTTGGTTGGGAAGCTGTACCCTCACGATGGCGGAACCGGTCAGCCCCCGGAAAGAACCGCAGTTGCTACCGCGATCTGAGAAGGTGAGGGTTCCTGCGACAGACACCATGGAGGACGCAGGGTTCAGCCAGCTCCTCCCTAAAATGAGGGAACATGGAATATCTTATCATACATGATGGTGCTAATGACACCATGTGACCGAGAGGTGGCTTCATGCTTTCTGACGGGGACCAGCTGTCGACTCAGACTCCGCTATCAGAGGAAGAAATAAACTCAACAAAAAATTAACACACAAATGCACTGGACTGGTGCTGATGCAAGATTCTCCAAACCCATTTTCCCGTTCTTGAAATATAGGCAGGAATTACAAACACGACATTTCAAAAACTGTTGTTTTTTTTTTTTACCCCACAATAATTATTTAAACAAAGGTCATATATCTTGGGATGGCTATATCTTACATATCAGTTGATCCCATTGGACTGCGTCTTTTACCTAGAGCCCAACTTGTAGGCGTCAGATCCAGGGGCCAGGTCTGTAACCAAGGCTGTGCTTTACAGTCCGCCCAAGATGGAGTGTTCATGGCGAACTGCAGTCTGGCATCTTGTTAGCAGTAAATAAAATGTGACAGATGTGCTCTGTGATTCATCCCTGCAAATTCTATGGCAATTTATTTCGTTTCTCCGAACGTGGCGGCTGGGGAGGGGGATTTGAAAAATTGTTCTCAGTGTCAAGTGCCCCAGGGGGGTTGTGGGAGCGTTGTGGTCACTCTGGCCAAACAAACCCAGAATACGTTGTTCTTCCGAGTCTTGTCCGGATCACCAAGGTTAGCGACTCTTATGTCTTTACACAGTTTGTACACAGCAGCAGGAGGAACGGGGGAATGAAAACTCCAGGCGCTACCCTTGCCAGGGAGACCTTTTCTGGGCTTCAGAAGGCCTGCATGGTCACCTCGCCATCAAAGGACAGCATTGACCCCCAGCAGCTCTTGGACAGTTCTCATCTCAGCCCTTAATACCACCCTGTGCTTCTGTATCGCATGGTGTTTTTGCACAGGACTCCGATCTCTATGCATTTCATATATATTCTTATATTCCCAAATATATTTACTTATGATTCTGCATCCCCCCCCCCCACCACCACCACCACCACCACCACCACCCACAACCCCCCTCCAAAAATCCATTACTGTAATCCATCACGCCGGCATCCTCCGCTACACAAACAGCACAGTCACCATGGCAACCGACTCCAGCCCGGCTATGCGCATCTCTATCTCTTCCCGGATTGGCTGGCAGCCGGGCAGTCTGAGCCTGTCTGGGAGATGTGGTAATTGGCTTGGATTCTCCAATTATCCAACCCCCCCTCCCCCCCCTCCCATATCTACAGTAGGGAAGAGGGGGCAGCTGGGGTCAGGGTAATGAACTCAAGAGGGGGGGGGGGGGTATATGCATTTTGGGGAAGGGGGAGTCAGGACATGTGGATCTCAGGGGAGGGAAACGGTGTGGGTAAGGAGGAGGTGTACGCCCAGTGCACTACTAAAAATGCATTCTACAAAAAAAAGGGGGAAAAAACACCATTGTGAGCATCTGTGCTATTGCACTGTTAAAACAACTGAAAAAGGGCGGGTCCCACAAGCTCTGTTATAGGCCTGAATATATTTCCATATATTAAAAACTGAACAAAACAAATTGATGGTTCTGCTGTCCAAAAAATACTGTACACATATTTTTGTGTGTGTGTGTGTGTGTGTGTGTGTGCACAAGCACGCAAAACCCTTCCCTATCAATCGATGCTAATCACTAACTCCCACGCCACATTCCTCGGTCTCCATCTCTCCTGCTGGAAGGGAACCTGCAATCCAAGCGTTTCGTAGCCCATATGTTCTACCATTGGTCCCCTCTCTTCTGCCTCCCAGCAGGGCACAGGCCCTGGAACAGCTGACGGCTGTAATCCTGAACCCTGAATATTCAGAGAGAGAGCCAGACACTGATCCAGGGTCGCTGCTTATGGGGGTACCATCCACAGCGGCTGGCAGCTAAGGTTTTCCTTGGCAGTTATCAGCAGCCCCGTGGTTTCTGGCAGTGACGCTCATTAGCACAGTCTGGATTCGAACCCTGAAGGCCACACAAAATGTATGTGTAAAATTGTACCTTTCTTGACAAACCAGAGTGTACACACACGTTATACTTTTATCGTGTTTCTTCTACCATTCAATCCAGCTGGATAATATGGAATTGTGCCTCACTCTCTCCAAGAATATATATAAAATATAGCTAGTTTATCAGGACTATGGATACTAAGATAAGCACCTGTGACATGTCTCTGCTCTAGCAGAAAAACAAGTCTACACAGAAAACAGGAGTAACAACTTTTATTTCTAATTTTTTTTTTTGGAATGGAAGGGCTGCAGAAAGAAAAGAAGGAGAGAGAGAATCAGCTGAAAAACGGAGCATTTTACCTTGGGTAAAAAAAGGAGATGGATTTACATTTGATGGTGATAATGATAGTGACAGTTACTCATTTGCAGTTGTAATTTCAAAGCATTCCCAGACAGGAGAAAATAATAAAGTCCAACCAAAAAAAATAAATGAAAAAATTCGGAGAGAGATTTCATCCCTCGGGCAACACAAGTTCACTTTTTCCAATTTTCCAACGAACAGTTACAAGAAAGGAAAATGCACACACGCTCACACACGGGAATTTACTGTTTTTTTTTTTTCTTTAAAAAGTGCAAGCAAGATCACGGCACAATAATATACAAGAAGATCAACTCCACTTTTGCTGAAGACTGGGCATATGTGCCTGGTAGGTGACCCCCCCCCCCCCCCCCCCCCCCTCCCCTCCCCTCCCCCAAATGTATGAACCGTAGGGGGGTTTTGAGACAAAAAGGGGGGTCCTGATCAGGGAAATAGACTAAATGAGGCAAGAGAACAACTGAAATTTGTTAAGTGACCAGTTGACCAATCCTCCCCTGAAACAAGATGCATCTGAACTAGGGCCAGAAGGCCAGCATATTCTTTACCTCTACAACAGCGTTTCCTCCTTGCCCCGCCCCTCCGAATCCAACCAATGATATTCCAGTTTAGAGGTCTATCAATCAACTCTCCTCCCCCCACACACTTTGCGCATGCAAAACAGATATCAGCCTCAAACAGATGGACAACTCCAGCCTTTCCAGAAAACGCCGTTGCCAAAACAATTGCCAAGGGGGAAAGAAAAGTGACAGAATCCCCTGGGAAGAAGGAGGAAAGATGCTTTGGCTCTCCTGGGCTGTCGGAGCAGATCCGAGGGAGGGAGAAAAAGGACTTTGAAAGAGGAGGCGTCTCTGTCCGAACTTCTCCGTTACCTCATTTGTCGCTTACTTACAGCCGGTTTTCCGGGACACGAGTTCCGAAAGCGTTCGCGCACATTCTCCACGGTCCTCGGCTCGGACTTGTGCATGTCCGTGTGCAGACATCGATATGCATTTATATGGATGACGAGTGGGACGAACTCAGGATGCATGCTGGTCCCTCCCGCTCTGTCCTGAGGCGGCGTTCGAAAGCCCTCGCAGCGCCAGCTGCGCCGGTGACGCCATCCTCTAGCTCAGACACAGGGGAAGCAGCCGGAAGTGACCCTTATCACAATCAGACGACCGAACGCAGGCACCCACCCAGCTACACACGATCACGCGCTGAAGCACACGAGGCCGATGCTTTACGCAGTAAAATATCCAGTGTTAATTAAACTCTTAACAGAGTACATATGAGTCCAATAGAAACAAAAACATTTTACTGTGTACCCTCCCCCCCATGCACCCTCCTGTAGATCCCTGCTGCAAACGAGATAGAAGCAGAGGAGATGTTGGCCGGACAGAACAGGCCTGGTTTTCCCGAGGAAGGTTAGCGGACCGAGCGGCATAGCGACCATATTTAACATCAGCCATAATGTTCGAAAGTCTTAATGTTCCTTTTTTTATATGTTTTTTTTTTCTCTTAGGAATGTGCGTCTGTTTGGGTCATTCTTTGTTCATGCTCCGTGGTTGGCCTGCTTGGTAAACTGACCAAACTACTCAAATTGTCCTTGTGCAGATCGCTCATGTAACCTTAAACAGCTTGGGAGGTCGCTGGTACCCCAGAATGCAGTATGCATGTTTTTTTTTGTTTTTTTGTTTTTTTTTAAAGATGAGCTCCCTTGTCATTTCATGTTTCTTTCTTTAATCTCCCATTTGCCTCAAAAAAAGAATAAAATGAGCAACAAAATAAAATCTGTTTGCTTCAAAAATGTTTACAGCGCATTTTGTGTCACATTCTTCCTGTGCAAAATGTTCAAAGTACAAAACAATATAAATACGTTTGAGAGGGGAAAGCAGTGAGTGGGGATCAGCAAAGAAAACAGGAAATGCAGAAAGAAAATCCATCACTTTCACATCTGCAGTTCTGCTCCTTCTCCAGTCCAATCAATTCAGTTTAAATGAACATCATATTTGTTCTCAAGTCCAATTCCAGGTCCAATTCGCTGCCATTTACAGACACACACACACATGTACACACACACACACACACACACGCACGCACACACATGCACGAACGCACACACACACACAAACATTCGACAGTAAGGAAGGAACTGAACTTCAGCTTAAATCTGGTTCCATTTTTAAATGAAGTTATTTAATATCTACATTATGAAACAATATATAAGGAACATAGAGTTGAGATATATAAAAACAGGTCTTAACTATATCAAAACTACCTACTATCTATGATCTACTATCATGTATGTGACTGCATGCTCATACTGGGGAATATACTGTACAATTGCAATATACTGTACAATATATACATGCAATCCACACACATGATAATAGCAAACGCTGACATATGTTTTAATTCATGCCATATGTATTTAATATATCAGAATATCTATATGTTCCTCATATATTTGGTGTCTATGAGGACACAGAATATGGATACAAAATGGAGCTTCTGGCCCAGCAACAGCTATCTATTCCCCACTCACTTCTAAATTAGGAGAAAGATGCGGGTCGACCAATTCAATCTGATTAATCTCTTTGGATGGAACAAATGCATGTGGTTCAGGATAGTCCTTTCAGGCAGATCAAAAACAATCAGACTTTGGGTTAAAAACAGACTTGTTTCAGTGCAAGCTCGCAAACACACATGCTGGCTTCCCAATAATACTCTTCTGGCTTTAGTTGACTTTTTAATAGCGCATTTTAATTACATGTCCTAGCACGCAAAGCAGTCTGGTAGACATTAATGAGCTCATTCTACTATTAGTATCCCTTTTTCTTTTCATTTTTTACATTTTTTTTTTACAAAAATGGATATTCCCTAAAAATGTCTTGGAAGAAATACTGCACAAGCTAGCATAAACTTTGTCATTGTGGCAAACCAATAAAACTATGCGATCATAGTGGTATTGTTTGTAGAAAAAATTATTGAATGGAAATAATGGAATTATTTCTGTCGTTAAAATTCCGGTTCTAGCAGAATACTCTGCCCACCCCCCCTCCCCACACGCACACACCCCCTAGACCCCAAGACCCCCTAATTCTGGCTCAGCACCTGGTCAGCTACAATTTCTTTTTTCAAAAGCATTTAAGAACACATACGGAGACCCAAACTTCTCCGGAGTGGGTTAAGAACTCGTTATTGCGAATTAAGTGTGCTTTTTTCTATTTTCATCTTCAAAATATCTTTACAAAAAATCAAAACAATGACACATAACACCATGCAGAGAAAACCAAAAGAAATCAAATGAAAGATTGGAAAAAAAAGAAGGCCTCTGTTTTTCAAACAGGGCCCACGCAGATAAAAATCTGCATTGTTCACATATATACATCCACACCCTCGCATACACACACAAATTAAAAGCAGATCCAAGCCCCATCCAAGTCACAGCAAGTCCGATATTGGCTTTTTTTTTTTCTTTTTTTTTTTTAGAACAAAGGTGGTTTATAATACAGTCTGGCGTTAACTGCGATACTTTGCTCGCTCACGTCATCCCACTCTCCATTGAGGCGTTTGCTCAATTACCTTTGGGTTCCGGCGTGAAAAATAACCGGGCCATCACTTGCGAGTTTAACAAAGACACGGCCTTGTTTGATCGGGGGTCGGTGAGGGACAGCATCAAAGGGAAATTAGCCCGCACTGGCATGTGCGCCCGCCCGCTCCGCTACTGCCGCAACCATTTTTGGGGTGAACTTTTTTTCATGGGGCACCTAAACCTCCCCTCCCCCTCTCATAAACGGCAATAGGAGGGGTGCTCGCTTAGTCAGCGGGAAGCCCCCACCCCCCGCGACCTCGACGCAGCTTTCGCCCCGGCGGGGAGCGCGGAGCTGCCGCTGGTGAAGTGCGGCCCCTTCAGAGTCCACCTCTCCTCAGGAGGGCCCTCCTGCACTGCCCGTTAAACGCCTGCTTCTCGCTAATGGAGCGCAGAAGGCAAGAGTGGCCTCGTCTTCGACGCTCGCGCTCCACCACGGCTCTCAAAGCTCTTTGGACGGACAGAAGGGCCGAGGAGGGTGGGGGCGGGCGGGGGGGCTGTGTGTGTCGTTGAAAACCACCGCTCTGCACGGGACGCAACACGCCGCACTACAGCCAGGGGAATATCAGCATCACCTTAAAATCGATCACTTTCCAGCTCAGAGAGACAGGAGATATAGGTGCTTTTTCCAGACTGACAGGTAAAGCATGGGGTCGAGGGAGCCTGAGCAGGGTGTAGTATGCAGGGGTGGGGTTGGGTGGGACGGGTGCAAGGCCAGGGCAGGATGGGGCGGGGCCGGGGTGTTGGGCGGGGCTTAGGTCAGGGTGATGTAGGCCGACGCCTTCTCTTTCAGCTGCCGCAGACACAGATGGCAACTCCAGCTCCCTGCAAGAACAGAAAAGCAGCAGAAACTCAGTTTTGTACACAGTGCGAGGTCACCGTGCAAGGTCAACATGCACAAGGCTCATCCTTTAAAGGAAATAAAAACCCTTTATCTTTGGGTACTGGAGTTGGGGTCAATTTTATTTCAATTCAGGAATTGAATTGGAATTCAATTAATGTATTGAAATTTGTGCAATTTAAGAAATTGTGCTTGAAAGGGGAGATTCACCTGAAAGATCTGGACAGGACAGCAACAACACAGCCTCTTGAGCTAGCACTTACGCCAACACGTGGATGTCAGTTATGTCCGAACACGCATCATGTATAACCAGTCACTAGAGTTTTGGGCAGCCTTCTGATAATGATAATGTTGCAAGCTAGTCCCTAGTTAGCTTAAATAGAAAGCTGGCCAGAGTACTGTTTTGTTTAGAAACCTTAATAGTGTCTAGATACCTAGACAGCAAGCAAACAAGTAGTCTAGCCAGCTATCAACCAATCATTAATGCTACATATTGAAATGATTTGCACAGGTCTTCAGTAGGTAGCTTTTAGCCTAATTGTATCAGTGCATAACTATGAAATATAAAAATAAATATAAAAAATAAATCTAGGAACTGGAGAAAGCTAGCTGGCGCTACCTCATAAAACTATATTAGTTTAGTTATGTTTAATTATTGAATGTTATCCTTTTTCATTCATGGAAATGATCAATATCTTTAATGAAACAATCTAATAGCACACGCCAGCATCTTATATCTTTATCTTCAGGCCTGAAGATACAATACTATCCATCAAATCTGAGAAGTAGGCAGCATTTATTAGTTTGATGAAAAAGTACTTAATTTACATGCCCTTTTAATGCCACGAGCTCCTCCCACCGAAGTCCAAAGCTTACAGAACTAAAGATCACCTAGCTAAGGAATTGTGGATAACATAGTAGCAACACAGCAGATCGAAGAGGCATTTTCAACTGCAGGACAATGCAAGTAAGAAATCTAGACAAATTTTATTTTATTTTTTTTCTCAATCTGACAGAGGAGGGATCGATAAAAACCAACAAAGATCAAATTAGGGTGAAGTTCCCTTTTAAATAAAACAATGACACCTCTAAGACTGGCCACTTCGATGTGAGAGCCCCGTCCCCGCTGCTATAGCCCCGCCCACCACCACCACCCAGCCCAGCCCAGCCATTGGGGCACAACCAACTGCAAAGCTCCTGCCTGACGTGCCATTGGTTCCCTCACATACCTTGTCACCACGCCCCCCCCTCAGCAACACTCATCCATCACCCCTGCTTCTACTATCTCCACCCCCCCAGTACCCATCTAACGTCTATACCCAAGCATTCAGTACTTATTATCTGTCTTCTCACTTTTAGTTGTAAAAGTTTGTAAAAAAATATATCCTTACAGTTAACTCAGTTAACTCACCATTGCACATTTTTTCTTAAATCATATCTAAAATGGGATTTGAATCCGTGACCCTCAGTCCCCAGCGCTTACCTTCTGGGGGTTCCGCCATAGGGGGGCTCAGGCAGTACATGTGGTACCCTCTGTCACAATCATCACAGAACAGCAGCTGATCCTGCAGGCAGATACACACACGCAGAGACGCATTTTTAATTTCACATCCCGGAAAAAAGTAAATCAGTAAAAACCTCAATGGGACGAGACTTTTGTCAAATGGAGCTATTCAGCAACGCGCGCGTGTCTGAAAATGAAAGCTCGCGCGGGGGAAGAACTGGAGGAAGAGCCCATTCACAGCGGCGCAGCGTGAGTCCTGGTGTGTTGAGAAGTGGCATTATGTGCTCGCGCGCCCGCGCTCCCGAGGCCCTTTCTCTCATTAATAATTAACCGCGCTTTCGGCTCCTCCATCCTGGGTCTATTCAGGCTGCCGCCCGGACTTTGTAAGCTCTGAAGGCTTCTAAAAAAATTTTAAAGCAGCTTTTCGTTCCAGTTTCTTTTTCGCGGCTGAATTCGGAAGGAGCGTTTGCGATCGCCGGGCCGTCACGCAGGAAACGTGCGCGGCCAGCCGCCCCGGCTTCTGTCCGCTCTGAAATCCACCGGCTGAGATAGACATTTTTTTTTACTTGTTTATTATAGAGGGACAGTGCAAGAGTCACAATTAGCTACTGAGATAAGTCTCATCTGTGGCTCCTGACAACTGGAGGACTGCACCGATTCTTTAATCCCATCCTCAAATGCAAAGTGCCCTCTGAATAATGTGTACAGACAATGGGTAGGGGTTTCATGAACTGTACAGTGATCCTGACAATGACAGCAGCTTAGGATTGAGAGGCAGGGGCAGAGCCAGTACCACCTGACACAACAGTCCAACAGGACCGGAGAGAGAGCACATGGACAAAGATCAGCAACACTAGTCAAAAGCCAGTAACCCTGAAATCTATTACAATATACCAATGCTGGCACAACATTGACATGATACGGGTGCATCCGTCCATAGATCTAGGCTTTAAAAATCTCAAAATTAAATTTAAAAAAAAAACTTTTATACGTTAATGCCTGGTTCCTTGAAGGTACTGGGGGGTCCCTGGCCAGACTTGATATGCAATGACTATATACAGTGCCCTCCAGTATTATTGGCACCCCTGGTAAAGATGAGTAAAAAGGGTTATAAAAAATTCACCGTTTGGTGAACTAGCTTAATCTCACACTGAGTAAATAAGAAAAATCTAACCTTTAATTGAAGTAAATTTATTATGAGAAAAAAATAAATCCCTCATCAAGAAATAATTATTTTTACAAAACCATGTGTGCCACAATTATTGGCACCCCTGCATTTATATATAGAATAAAGTAATCATTTTTAATATTTGGTCGCATATCCTTTGCATGCCATGACTTCCTGATGTCTGTGACCCAACAACATCAAAAGATTCTCTTACAAGCGATACTATAACGTCTCCGCATTTGAATGGATCTCTATGGGAATTGGGGGGTGGGACTAGATTTTGCTGTAAATTACACTGGAACAGTATGGAATACATGGTTGGCTAAATGGCTCTAAGTCATCAAGGGTCTGACGTATCAAACAAGCCTTAAACCATCACTCTGCTGCCAGAAATACAGTAGATATGAATGGATAACCTGAAGTGTTTCTTCTCCTGACTTATTTTTCCTTAGAGTTCAATAGGAAGTTTTGTCAGGAGAAGCAGCCCTTAAAGTGAGACATTATAGTAGACTGCTACAGCAGCAGGGACGGGGCTCTCACATCGTTCTCAGACGTGCCGCAGAGGCTGCAGGATTTGCACTCAATGCACTGCCAGCGGTAAGTCCTCACGGCCGCCGTCATGTTCACCGTGAACTGCAGGCAGGAGGGGTGGCCTGCGGGGGGACGGAGACACACAGAGTCACCCTTACGGTCACCACCACCACTGTTTCAAAACCAGGTGGGGTATTCTGCAAAGCAGGATAAGCAAGTTAGCCAGATAAGTCGAACATATTATCATGAAGTAACCTCAGAAACTTTCTTCAGTATCAGCAGCTAACAATATTTATGACTAAATCACACTCTTAAACCAGATTCTAGTGTATTTTCATCAACTGAAATATCACTAATGTGATAATACAGCCTTATCGTTCTCACAGTTATCTGGATACCTGATAATCCTGTTTTGTGGAATACCCCCAGGAACATTAGACTAATAACATACAAAATACGAGCAAAAATTATTATTATTATTATTCAACCAGGAAGCCCCTTGAGATTTAAAAAAGGTTTTTCAAGGGAGCGTAAAATCCGGAACAGCTCTTTTTACTTCAGTCCATGTTCCAGATTTGGGAGTGTTCCGGGTTTTACTCAGTGCAGTTATCCAGCTAACTCAGTAATCCTGCTATGTTGAACAAACCCAAAGTCAAGATATCAGCAACAAAAAAAAACACAATACAAAAAGTTTTCTTGTTAAAACAAAGACACACACACGGCACACTAATATATAGAACACAGAAAATACCCAACCACATGTAGCCTAACTGCATATAAACTTGTCTAACATACAGGTTCTGCACATGCAAGGTAGCTGAGGTGAATTACCATGTCTCACTATTCAATACTTCTGCAATATGAATGCAGTTAATTCATTAGTTAACTAATTTATCCTCAGCATCATCATCATCATCATAGTAGCTCCCGCTATTCTACATTTCTGCTAAATTTATCATCTACTACCACCCTTTCATCGTTACTAACGATCAATCACCATCATAGTTACTAAGACTCCTCTTCATCATTACTCTACTCTTCTCATGCATCAGGATCATGATCATCTACCATTTCTACCCCGTTCCTCATCTACACTTGCGTCATCATCATCTACACCAATTTTTTCCCAAACTTGATCCTGCCATATAACTTTGCCATATAGTACATTGCAGAAAATGAAAGAATAAGTTGCCTGATGTGTCTTGGAATGTGAAAATGGGACATTTATTCATCACGGCATGCATAGCCATTTCTGACATAATATGGCCTTAAGAGAGTAATTCATCCTTCAGAAAACATTAAACTAACATTAAATTAACATCAATTAACAGCTTGTTACAATTCAGAGGTTGCAATTATGACTGAAATGAAAACCAGCATACACATGATTCCCCCAGGACCAAAACCCCTTGGTCTACACTACCACAACCATTACCATCGTCATCAACCTTATCATCATCATCGTCATCATCATCATTATCATCATCATCTTCATCACCGGCTTTAATCAAAGCCCTGAATGGGAATCCTCTCCAATCCCCATGGCAGGGAGTCATACCTGACCGCCCACAGTCCGCACAGGAAATCAGGTCCTCGGGACAGCCGGTCTTCTTGGAGCCCCCGAGGCAGAAGTCACAGTAGCCGTTGGGAATGACGGACCCATCAGGAGCTTTTTTGGCTGAAAAAGAGGAGGGGGGGGTGTATTATTGACCGTGTGTGTGTGTTGTCACACATTGCATATCGTATTGATATGTTTGTTATCGCTGTCCAATTAACTGATAAGACCATCCCAAACACACACAGGAAACAACCGGAAGAGATGGAAAAGGGAAGAATGTGGGATGATCTCCCCAATGGAATTTGAGTGGCACATCAGGGCAGAATAAAGTCAGAATGTGTTATGGAAACTCCTCCAGTAAGTCTTTAAATGGATGAGACACTAGTCTGGGCAGGCAGTGCAGGAGATAGAGAGAGTAAATAAGGAGTGTATGTGTGTGAGACAGAGAGAGAGGAAAGACAGAGTGTGTCAGGTGCATTGTATACTGTACATGCAAATACTTGTACTCAAAACATTCAGGCAGTTTCGCATACTTCCGGGTAGGAGAGGAGTGGTAGTGGGGGAGTGGAGAAAAGTAGGTGGGGAGTGAAGAATATTGGGGCGCACCCAGAGAGACAGAGACAGATGAAGGGAAAGAGATAGAGGAAGAGAGATTTGTTGCCAAATTGGATTGTGACAAAAAATATCTAAGTCCCAGCTGGAATGGGGAAACCCCCCCCTCATATGTTTGTTTTGGATAAGCAAGCAGGCCCCGCCGCAGCCTGGGACTTTCCTGTCTGTGTTCAGCCAGGGAAGCATTGGGGAGGATGGGACCGGGAGCTCCACTGGGAGGCCTTAAGGTCTGTTCAATATTGTCACAGGAGCAGACTGAGCCTTAGGGGAAAACGTGCATGACGCCACACCTGCTGCGTACTGGAACAGACACCTGAAGACTCAGCTGTTTCATATCCTCCTGAGACCAGGCAGAAAAAAAGTCTTTTAATTTCTTTGACATTATTGAAGTGTCTTGGATGATGTTGCATTGAAAATAATTTTTTTTGTCCCTTGTAGTGTAGGTTTCAGCATAGTAGAATATATGGTTCTTGAAATTAAGACTCATGTCCCCTGCAGGAATGGAAATTCATTTCAGAGTCTTCAGAGGATATCACTGTGGGCGGAAGGCCTCATTCACTTCTCAGATCTATGCTGGAAAAATACGGTCAATAGTTATTTGTGTCACAGAAATAACACGCATTCACTATGTCAAACTCAAGAGTACCGTAGACTGAAAAAAACACACAGAAACACACAAATATTCACAAGCCTCCAAAACTATTCACACCCTTGATTAAGATGAACAAAAAAGGAAATCTATAATACAAGTACATTCTATGTCTGAAACATGAAAATTTTAATACTTCAATCATGATTAAATGGAATCAACCACAACAACATTTCTCTCAAATGGAGCAAGATGCAGTTGCATCCTTTATCAGGCAGGATTATCACTGTTCCAGTGGTTTAAAGCTTCTTAATCATTGACCAAATAGTAGAAAGTGGTATCTTCATTTTAGTTTTGTGATCATCATCTGACTAGTGAAGGTCAACAACCCTTTGACTTTCCCCATGGTGATTAAGGACACATGGAGTTTACAAGTGTGTTACTGGGGTATGTATTTTTGTACTCCAGTTAATCCCTTCGTGCAGATCCCCTAGTGGCCATGGCACCAGCGCCAAGATTTAGCTCAACTCACGATATTCATTTCCCCTGCTACCAAACTATGAGTGGAAACAACAAACTCCGTGTTTTAGTGTTATTAGTACATGATTCGTGACAACTGTGCCGAATACGGAGTCAGATCTACACCCAGTCTCACCTGCAACTATACCTACCCATGCGTGACATAGTGGACAATATGTGTGAGTTCATAAATATATGTCTTCATCACATAAAATTCATATTCTGTCATAGCAACAAGATAAACCCAACAATAACCCAATTGTATGCCAAAAAGGCCATGAAAAGCCCTGCTCATTCAAATGTGAAATTCTTGTGTAATTATACCCAGGTGTGGATCTGAAGGATTTTTGGCATTGTAGGCCGGGCTAGTAGACCAAAATTTCCACTAGCCTGGCTGAAATGTTACTAGCCCTGTTGGTAACACTATAAACAAATGTTTTTTATTAATTTGTTCCGTTTCCTTAGAATTCACAGTATTCACATTGTTAGTCTATGAGTAGCACTGTTTTAATCAATTACACAAAAATATAACTATAGGTATATTCTAATGGACAATATAAAGCCACTTAGAATGAGAGAACAATTTTGTAACTGAAAGTGACCCAAGACTATCCCAACAAGTGTAAATTGGCAACAGAATATAATAAGGATACAGGGTATTATGCAAAAATATATATATTTTAAATAGTGCATACTAAAGAACATATATAAACACACACAAAATGACTTTTTTGGGTCTAAACGCCTGAATGTAGGTAACTGACTGGCTTAGTGGCTGCGTGGCTGCCTGTTCCCCATTGTTGAAAAGCGCATGCGCGAATTGCGAGTGGTGAAAAGCGCATGCGCAAAATTAAAAAGTTGAAAAAGTGAATGCGCAAAATTCTAATTTCACATAATTATGGTAAAAAAAGTCGAAAAGTTTTTGCGTAAAATTTCAAGCAATTACCGTAAAAACTTTGCTGTCTAACCCTGCTTGAGTTTATGGTGGGAGGTCGCATATCGGAGATGGTAAATGTGGCATTTGAGCTGCACAACTGGGGACTTGGCGCCATGGACACCCTTCGCAGGAAAGTTCTGGCTTTGCTAGCAAACATAGCTAACTACAACCATAACGTTTTAACTTATAATTGTATATGTTTATCATTCAGCATCAGTATGTTGGCAAAAAGTTGAAAAAAAAACAAACAAAAAAGAAAAGTTGAAGTGCTTTAAAAGCGAAAATTATATAAAAGCAATGTTTGTGGACACCTGTGGATATGTTTAAAGATGCAGGTCAATTGGCTGAAATGTATAATCTTTCTCGTAGCTAGGCGTTAGCGCCCAGTGAATAGGCCTATTGTTTCACCAGCGGGAGGGGTGATACTTTTAAATCTCCTATTCATTGAATGAATGACATAATTAGCTTTCAGACCATGCCGATTACCACTGCTTAGTAGGTAATGTATTAACAATCAATATTTAATTGGTTTTGAGCAAATAAAAAATTTGTTTGACTGGTCCCGGTAAATACATGACCTGTCGAGTGGCGAATAAATAAATAAACAGCAATTGAAAGCATTTAGCCTCCTGTTCGTCGAACTGTAGCTACGTCGACAAGTTTTCTGCACAAATGACACAATTAACGTGTGACAGAGCTGGCTGTCACTACTGCAACAGACTGCATCTAAATACACGTTTTCATATATCTTTTCCATTTCCCCACTCCTGCGGTTGCACCATTTTCCACTAAACCATTCATTTTCATACACGCCGTAGCAGTAGCTATTCCCGTTGGGGGTGCACACCTGGCAGGGAAGCTAATCGTGGCTCCGTTACTAACACTACAGTTTCATTAATTACAGATAAATCGTTTATGTATCACATTATCTTTTCATCCCACATGTGTTCCATAAAATTGATTACTTTAGGCTACTCATTCCTTTCAGTTTCTTCTCCCTCCATATTACCGTCTTTGCCGTGTTCCACTGTCAAAACAGTTTGGGTTGAAGTTCTCGGTAAATACATAGAGCGTATACTAGGCTGCGTCCCAATATTCTTCACTCCCCACCTCCTTTCCTCCACTCCCCCACTACCACTCCTCTCCTACCCGGAAGTATGCAAAACTGCCTGAACGTTTTGAGTAGAAGTATTTGCATGTACAGTATATAATGTACCTGACATTACGGTTTGCGTTGAGACATTAATTAAAATGTAACCATTAATACGTAATTAAGATGTAATTAGCAACATTAGATTAAAACACAAAGATCCGTTTCCGGGGCACGGAATAGAGGAGGTGGTAGTGGAGGAAGGGAGGGTGCATTTTTCGACTATTGGGATACACCCGGGTATACAGGAGAGGGTGGGAAGGACCAGGCAGTGAGGCACCCGGAAGTATTCTTGCTGAGCGCAAAAGAGCTTTCTGCCCATTGAAATCAATGGAGAAAATCAAGGTGATTTGACAATCAAAGAAAACCTAATCGGTCAATTTTTTGTGATCATAGTATTCATTATGTGTAGCAGTTTGTGAAACAATGATTGTTTTGGCCAAGAAGTGTTGTCGAATTATTTATTAAAATTAAGTTTTCCAAAAAATGTAACATATTTTCATAATCTGCTGTTGTCATATGAAACGTGACGACCGTTAATCGAGTTTAAAACTTCGGTTGGCTGAGGGTGGGCTTTCCTGTCTAGTTAATATACATGTCTACGGGTAAATATTTCCATTGAAATGCACGACACCAAGCACTTCTGGGACAACACACGGCAACATGGGTAACGCAAAATATTAATGATTAATCATGTAATCTTTGTGAATTTTTAAATTATAATGTTTGTAGAATATATAGGAAAATACAGGTCAATTGGCTGAAATGTATAATCTTTCTCCTAGCTAGGCGTTAGCGCCCAGTGAATAGGCCTATTGTTTCACCAGCGGGAGGGGTGATACTTTGAAATCTCCTATTCATTGAATGAATGAAATTGTCAGATCACCCTCGTACAACAAACAGAGCCAATAGCTGTTCCATTGAACTAACGTATTAATTTTTTTCCCCATCATACTACAACAATGCCAGATGGTAACACTGGACAACATAACGCATGCACAGGTGTTTAGCCTTTAGACCACTCCCTCTCAACGTTTTTTCCTTTTTTCCTCCCTTTTCTCTAGCCCAGGGCGTTTTCCCACTCAGGGTTGCCACTCTTGCCATACAGTTATGGCGGAAAAAATACACGCCCTTGATAAAGATGTCCAAGAAAGACTGCTTAACATAAACAACATAGATAATGCGCTATATTTCATGCTCAATGTATAAGAACATTATATTCTACTACACCTCCTCAGAGAAAACTTTTCTTTTTTACTGCATACTATTTTTTTCTCTCTATATCCGCCATGCCTTCTCACCTGCTCCTCACTGGCTGCATAAAGGCGTCCGGGCTGAGCTAGGCTTGACTAGACTTGTTTCTTCAGAACATCTAATCAGAAACCAATGGCAAACATTTTCCACAGGCCTAATAATAACTTATAGCTAGCTACATAGTGGGAAAAATACACAAAGATGAGCCTACTGGATATGTGTCCAAAACTCACAAAATCACTTATTTATATGAAACGGTATGCAAGTATTCAGTCAAACCATAACAGGTGTCAGGATGTGTCATAGAGGTCTAATAGTACAGATAAAAACAATTAGTGAAAACCCGATGCATTTTCACTGACGGATTGTATTTTTCGCTAGAACGCAAGATGTGTAACGTTAGCTATATTTACTTTGGCTCTCCAGAGGCAATTTCCACCTAGTTTCTACTAGTTTTATTTAAATGTCAATATATCAAAAAATATTCCCTGCACATCCATGGTTTGAAGTTTGAACTGAAGAAGAAGCTGTATCATTCAGAAATTTGCAACAGAATACATTTATTTCAGAATAGTCACATACAGTATACATTTGAAGTTGGATTTTACATACACTTAGGTGGAAGTCATTAAAACTCATTTTTAACCACTCCACAGATTTAATGTTAGCAAACTATAGTGTTGGCAAGTCAGTTAGGACATCTACTTTGTGCATGACACAAGTAATTTTTCAAACAATTGTTTACAGACAGATTATTTCACTTTTAATTCACTATATCACAATTCCAGTGGGTCAGAAGTTTACATACACTAAGTTGACTGTGCCTTTAAATTTTTAATATTTGGTCACATAACCTTTGCATGCCATGACTTCCTGATGTCTGTGACCCAACAACATCAAAAGACTCTTGATATCTTATTTTCTGGTACTCTTACAAGCGATACTATACCGAAATTCTGAAATGAATTGGGGGGTGGGACTAGATTTAGCTGTAAATTACACTGGAACAGTATAGAAACACATGGTTGGCTAAATGGCTCTAAGTCATCAAAGGGTCTGACGTATCAAACAAGCTTTAAATCATCACTCTGCTGCCAGAAATACAGTAGATATGGATGGATAACTTGAATGGTTTCTTCTGCTGACTTATTTTTCCATAGAGTTCAATAGGAAAATTTGTCAGGAGAAACAACCCTTAAAGTGATCCATCCATATCTACTGCATATCTGGCAGCAGAGTGATGGTTTGAGGCTTGTTTGATACCTCAGACCCTTGATGACTTACAGCCATTTTACCAATCATGTATTCCATACTGTTCCAGCATAATTTACAGCTAAATCTAGTCCCACCCCACAATTCCCATAGAGATCCATTCAAATGCAGAGATGTTATAGTATCACCTGTAAGAGTACCAGAAAACACGATATCAAGAGTCTTTTGATGTTGTTGGGTCACAGACATCAGGAAGTCATGGCATGCAAAGGATATGTGACCAAATATTAAAAATTTAAAGGCACAGTCAACTTAGTGTATGTAAACTTCTGACCCACTGGTATTGTGATATAGTGAATTAAAAGTGAAATAATCTGTCTGTAAACAATTGTTTGAAAAATTACTTATGTCATGCACAAAGTAGATGCCCTAACTGACTTGCCAACACTATAGTTTGCTAACATGAAATCTGTGGAGTGGTTAAAAATGAGTTTTAATGACTTCAACCTAAGTGTATGTAAACATCTGACTTCAACTGTACATAATAATCATAACATAAGTAGCCTAATGTATGTCAATACATTTTTTTAAAAACGTACAAAAGCGCGTGTTTTTACACAACAACAACAATGTATTTCAGCCCTAAGTGCGATAGGTGGTTGCTGTGGAAATGTCGACTGCAAGGGACTTTGGCGAAATGTAACATGATCAACTCTTCAGGGTTAATCACAAAACAGCTGTAGCTGAATATACTGGTAAGTACTTGATTTCTTAAACATATTTATATGAGAGAATTTGGAGAAAAAAATTAGGTGTCTTCTAAACCGAAAGTGCATCAGGTACTGTATATAGTACAGTAAGCAAGGGAAAACAGCGAATGCTCATTTGTACAACGTTTAAAAAATATATTATTGTTTCTATACATGAACATGATTTTCTTAGCGTCTATAAACAGTGCATTTTATGCATTTTACAGTGGCTGTGGCGAGAGGAGGGTCGTAATTGCTTTGGGCTATTAATAGCACCCTCCTATTTTATTGCACTGCGGTGTAACTGGAGAAGCTGAGGTTTTTGCAAGAGGCTACCCTTTTAAACAATACTGCGTCAGAATTTACGGGGTTTTCTTAAAGCTGTAGTTTATCATTTCTGACAAACATGAATACTGTAATTGAGACAGATATGTCTCAACCACTAGGGGTGAAGTTTATAGAGTTAAAGTTTTATTGTAATCTTATCGTACATAATATGCACTGGCGTAGTATCTCCCTGGGCAATACTTGTCACTCAGGGAATGGAAAATATTCATTCAAATTTACTGTGCATATGTGCTAGATGAATGTAAAATTTTCCTTGGAGTGAGTATGAATGTGTATGCGTTATAATAGACACAATATTTTATTCATTTTACGACAGGTTTTGGTTAGGCATTTAGACCCATCGATATTTATCCCCCTATACAGATGAAAAGATAGTAATCCCCACTTGAAAATGATGCAAAAGTGAGTTTTATGAGCCAAAACAGTTGATTTGTTTTTGCACACATGTATAGTGTTGGGTGTATGGCAGGGATGGGCAACTCCAGTCCTGGGGGGCCGGTGTGTATGCAGGTTTTTGCTGCCACCAGTTACCCTGGTTCAATAAACTAATTAGTGACATACACCAACATCGATTTACTCGTAAATTAGACAACGATATAACTAGGGGTGTCACGATACCGATTCGAAATCGAAAATCGATCGAAATAAGCGTTCGATTTCGAACTTCGAAATCACAAGCTGGTTTGCGATTCTCCAAGTTATTTTTTTTCTCTCCACCACCGCCCCCCGCGCGCTCTTCTTAGCCTTTCATGTGATGGGTAAAATGTAAAAAAAAGTAGCCTACTTGGCCATCTCTAATGTAAGCGTTTCCGACAAAACGAAACTTGACGCCTTCCACCGCATTTTGTTCGTCCACGCAGGCGTGCGTCTGAAGAAAAAAAAACAACGATATTTCAAAGAAGACACAGCTGCTAGTTAACGTTAGCTTACCGGTAGCCTGCATTACTTTTCGACACATGGCCACTGCCGGAGTCGGAGATGGAGAAACAGAACTGCAAAATCCTCCTGCTTCCCTCAAGTCACCGGTGTGGCAACAGTTTGCCTTCCCCGTGAGTTATATAAACAACGAACGCGTCATTGACAAAAAAACGACAGTTTGTCGGCTATGCTACACGCGAGTACCATACGCCACCTCAGGCAACACGTCAAATATGGCAGGACACATTCGCAGGCATCACAAATAAATAGACTGGGAAAAAAACATTGACACAGGCAACTCTTCCATTCTCATTTAGAGCCAAGCTTCCACAAAATTCAACTTGTTTGTAGCATCAGACATGCGACCCTATTCGGTGGTGGAGAACGCTGGATTTAAGCATTTAATGCAGAATTAATTGCCTTGACGACAATGTAAATGTAAATGACCGTTGTCAGGGCATAAAACCAATGTGTAAATTGTTAATAGCGTGGTAAATGTTCAACTGTTTATTATTCTAGTCTAGTTTTGATAAAGCTCTTAACTGTTTAGGTGTGTTTAAATATTCTCATATTTTTGTTATTATTTATAATTGTTATTATTCAAATAAAAGTTACTTATTGAGACAAGTATTTTTCTTTACAAATCAAGACTCGATAGTCTAACAATGGCATAGCCATTAGTTAGACTATAGTGCTGGAAAAAAAAATAGTGCTGAAAAAAAATCGAAAATCGAATCGAATCGTGACCTTAAAATCGAAAGTCAAATCGAATCGCGGATTTGGAGAATCGTGACACCCCTAGATATAACACAACAATACATGCATACAGGTACAGTAACATTCATCGGCTTCTGTTCATATCACGGAATGTAGCTAAAATATCATATTATGTAAATTATTGGGCTAATTAAATAATTGGTAACTGGTGGAAGCAGAAACCTGCATACACACCGGCCCCCCAGGACTGGAGTTGCCCACCCCTGGTGTATGGTGTTGGGTGTATATTGTATTTATATAACTTGCGTGTTTGTGTAAGGCTCTGTACAGTTTGTGGCAACAAATTTCTTTGAAAGAGGACAATAAAGAATCTATCTGTATAGTTTCACCTGTTTCACATATGTAGCTCTCATTGCAATCTAAAGAAAAACCTTTTTTTGTTAATTTTTTACAAGATTTCTTTGCATTTGTGGCAATTTATTTTGACCTAAATGATGAAAATAAACTAATCTAAGTTAGTATTTTAAATGGTACAACTGTCTTGTTTCATTTCAGTCATGTTCTAAGTTTCTGTGATGCTCACATCTGGGGTTATAAAGCCTTAAATAGAACACCCCCTAAATAGGTGAGAACTGACTAAATTTGGCATCTGCGCAAAGGGGTTAAACAAGAAACATGGGAGGCCACAATACAGTTCCCTAAGATCCAGACCAACTTTAAAAAATGACCATGTTAATTCAGATTTATTTTTCTTGGATTTTATTATAAAGGGTGTGAAAACAAATTGACATAATGTTCGGGAAATAAAAAAAATACTTGTTAAAAATATATTTTTCTCTCAGCAATTCTATTTGTGTAAAATAATATAATTTCCCCTTTTTTGAGCATAGAATAAAGCGCAAGGGCATGTATAACCTTGGATGGCACACAGACACACATATCCACACACATATGATATACATTTTTAAAACATGTTGACATTCTGACAACCATAAATGGGGTGTCCTCTGTATGGTATGTATATAAACATATAAACTCACACTCACAGACAAATACACACACACTCACATATCGCAGATATATATATAGTCTGTCTCTCTGTGGCTCTCCATTGCAGGCTTGGGCACATACACACGCCCAGACATACACACGCACACGCACACGCACACACACACACACACACACACACACACACACACACACACACACACACACACACACACACACACACACACACACAGTGCAGTAGTATAATCAGTGCTACTGGCCTGGTGTGTAATTTGGAGCTCTGTGGTCCACTCTGTTGTGCTTATTAATCCAGCTCTCACTAGATTGTGGTGGGGGAGGGGAAGATGGTGGGGGCAGGGGGAGGATGGAGGGTGGGAGAGATTGTTTTTTCTCTAGAGGGCAGATATACTGTATAATCCCTGGAGAAATGTAAAAAAAAAAAAGATTCTCTGAGGCTGAGAGTTGCTGTTCAATGTACTGGCATCTCAGAGAACCGCAGCCTATATGCTAAACAATAAACATCCACAATTCATGTCATAAATACACCAGCATTGTCAAGACACTTGATGAACATTTGTGGGGTATATTGAGCCATACGTTCAAGACATGCTGTCCCGAAATATACAGTAGATGGCAAAAAAAGTCAAAATAAAAAAATAGGAAAGTAAAATGTGCATAATAAAGACCATTCAGTGTCAGGTAAGCAGAAATATGCTGCAAGCAGCGTAAAAGAACACTTCAACGTTTCATTTCATTTAAACATCCCGGAGATGTGGTTTTACCATTCATCTGTATACTACCTAGGGATATGCTTTTGCCTAAAAATAAAAACAGGTTAGTGGGGCCTTAAAACTATAATGTTTGATGACTAAATTTGGTCGACTTGCAAAGGCAAATAAGGGATTGAATAATAATACTGCACAGAGGTATGACTCAAACAATTGTAGGCTAATGAACCATCAGCTTTGCTGCAGCCAATTAAACGCTTTTAAAAACAACCACGCTTATGCCTCTTTTAATGCACATAACAGGTGTATTTTCGATGTGATATGTGCCGTTCTACCGAATGCTAACTGCATATTGCAAAGTTCGCATTTAAATGGTCTCCTATTTTCTCATATACATGGGATTTTTTCTTTCTTTCAGGGTGGGTCATTTTGTAAAGGCATTTAAATCCCATTTCAAGCAACGCTAGCATTGCGTCACCTTGCTTTTTTGTTAGACGGTGTTCAGCCATAGTATCCTATTATTTTGTATTTTGCCCATTGTTCTGCATATTTGTTACAATTTGTCTATTAAATGGTAAAAGAACACATCCATAGTTTATGTTGCATGATGTGTTTGACTGTCTGTCTGTCAGCCAATCTGTCGCATGCATGCACGCAGTCACGCATATGCCCAGAGGATCACATTCTGGCAAATAGATAGAGCCAAGACTACTGTATATGTGGTGAAATTCCACCATTCAGAAACACAAAGAGATTGCTGGCATTTCACCCAAATTGGCAAGGCTGTTGTTCACCTCGCCACGAGGCTGGACTGATGTTTGCCAGATTACGGGAGTGGCTAATACATGCCAGCTGACCTGGGAATCACAACACAGAAAACACTGCAAGAGATGGAAAAGGGGGGGATGTGGGGTTTTTTTGTAATTCGTCTCAGCCCGGTAAGCGTATGCCAAATACATTACTCTCTCTCGCTCTCTTTCCCTCTCTCTCTCTCTTTCTCTCACCGTGTCTCTTTCTTGCTCACTCACTCACACACAGACACACACACACACACAGACACACACACACACACACACACACACACACACACACACACACACACACACACACACACACACACAGCTGTATGGCCACAGTACTGTAAATCAGAGGTGTCTATTGGCCTTCAAGGCCATAGGGAAAGGCCATTAATGATTGAACAGTATGGTGAAACCTGCCAGGGATTTGGCCGTGTTTGAAGCCAACGGCAGTGTCCCCCCCCCCCCCCCCCCCCCCCTTGCGCCTACGATCCTCCCCGTACTCTTAAAAGGACCCCTCCAGACACCTGACCCCCCAAGAGTAAGAAAGGGTGTGCCAAACAGACAAAATGACGCAGAAGGTCCCACAGGGTGAACGATACATGGTTTCCGTTCCCCACCCCACTCTTCCCTCCCCCTCTTCCCTTCCACCACCACCCACCCCCACCTCCATCGCTACACCCTCCCAATTACTGTGAGAATACAGTCAAAAAGCTACACTTCACTGCTTTCAAGTATGTCTTGTGTCCATAGGGAATTTTTGGAGACGGTACATTCTTAAACACACCCTCCACAACCTCCCCCCCCAATCCCCTCCCTCCCCACCAACTGCCACTTACACACCCCCACCATTCCCACCCTCACCACCAGCAGTCCCCCGCCCAAACTGAACCATTTCCTGACTCTCACCAGCGATCCTCTTGTTTTTGGAGCCCTCTCAATCAAACCCCGTCTGGACGAGGAAGCCGCTGCTAAATCAATTGAAGGTAATGCGATAAATAAAGTGGGCCGCCGCCTCGCTGGATCCCGGCTGCGTACACCGCGTATGCCGTGCACCTCAGAGGGAATTAACCACTACACCTGTTGCCGCGGACCTCAGGTCAGGCGGCACGAGAGCCACTATGGACCAGGTGACTGATATCCAGCCATTCCCCGGGGGGTCCCGCCCCCACTCATACACCCCCCCCCCTCGTCAAAAATAAAAACATTCATCAATAAATAAAATCCCTTTTCTGAAAACGGATTGAGGACCTTCCTCAACATTTTTTTCCCGTGATACTATGCGTGCCTGGAAAAGACGCCGACCGACCGCACTGCTGTTGCTGTGCAGACAGAGATGGAAAGGAAGAAAAGGATAAAAAAGGCAGAGAAGGGGAGAGAGGGAGAGGGAGAGAGATCGGGAACAATAGGAAGCAGAGAGACTGGCTGGTAAATGTGGATGTGCCTGGCAGCGTGTCAGGGCGTTAAAGTGTAAAAACACACTCGGAGCTCCTGCCACCCAGCCGCTTAATGAAGGGAAGGGATGCTCGGTGCAAACACCTCTGTTTAGAGCGCGTGCATCCTCGCACAATAACTTCTGAAGCCTGAGCACACCCCCTTCCCTAAACCTGACAAATGGGGCCTGCCTGCCTGCCTGCCTGCCTGCTCTGGTTCCTGCTTGCAATATTGCAGCTTTTGTCTGTCCATAGGTACAGATACAGAGGCAGGCTTGCACAGACATACAGACAGACATACAGATAGACAGACAGTCAAACATCGTGCAACACAGACACCTGCCGTGCAATACACAACCAGACAGGGGAAAAAACCTAAGCTTGAAAGATTAAAGCAGTGTTTTTCTTCTACCTCTCTGTCTCTCTCTATTTCAATTCAATTCAATTAAAATGCTTTATTGGCATGACATTCTGTATTTCACAATACATATTGCCAAAAGGTAATGACAACAATCAATCATGGTAACAATACAAAAACACAAACAGCATCAATAATAACACCACAAATAGTAATAGTAATATAACATTTATTAATTATCAAATATTATTATTTGATTCAGCTTATTATTATGTTACCAATATATATTGATCCTTGATATGTTTACTCACTGTCCCTCAGGTTATGGCAGGCTGTGACATATTGAGCTGCGACTGAGGCAGTTGGTCCTTCCCCTAAAAGGACTCGCAGCTTTTGTTCATTTGTCAGGGAAGGATATTTGTTTTGGAGTTTTGATAGCTTATTAAAATATGTTTTTCTCATGTCTGAATATTTTTCACAATACAGAAGGAAGCGCATCTCTGGCTCTACCTCTCCTGTCTGGCAATGAGCACGTACAGTAAGCGTTCCTCTTTGGGTAGCCATGTTTTTGTGTCTACCTTTTTTCAATTGCTAGGGCGTGGTCACTGAGTCTGTCACTGGTCAGGATCTGTCTCCGTATTGTATCTCTGACAGTAAAGCCATACTCTACCATTTGTAGTATACCATTTGTTGATTTAGGGCCAAATAGCAATTAAGTTTGTTTTGTGTTTTGGTTTGATTATTCCAATGTTCCAGATACATCTTTTGTTTGTTTCATTATTTTGTTTACTCTCTCTCGCTCTCTTTCTCTCTCTCACACACACACACACACACACACACACACAACACACATGGAAGACGATCAGAAGGAATCCACCTTTCATAAAACGCCCCCGGATCCCCCTATCCCACATCGTGCTCGCCCTCACGCGTCCAGCCTGCGTTTTGGGATGTGTCCCGGGCCGGCCCCTCCCCTGGCTGCCCCGTCAACAGGCCGGCCCCGTTGCCCTTAAAAGTAGTGACGGCGAAGCTTTGGTGCATAATAGGACTTGATCTATAGCCGTGATGGGTAAGGACTGGCCTGAACAACATGCCGTGTTTGAGGAACAAATATTCCAACGACAGGCTCCTGTGCACACACATATTACCCACAGGCGCACACAGACAGACATACATCCAAACAGTCTTTAAGCCTTAAAGCATGTGAACAGCATTCTGTTGCAAGCTTCTGGGGAAAAAAAATGCATTTCATCTCTTGTGGTGAATGCATAGATACACAGAGTATTAAACACAAAGATAAACATGTGCGTTGCTTCCTCGCGTGACTTAAAAATCCAATTTGTCTCATCCCAACCCCAACCCCAGCCTCGACCCCAACCCCCCTTCCAAACGCTCATCACCAAGTTGCGATTATTTTCTTTGTTTGGCGTGCTCAGTCCGTATGTATTTCACTGTCCGGTTTAAGTAGGAAACAGCATCACTGACATGCAGGGAAGGTCATTAAAAAGGCATTACAGTAATGTGCGTGTTTGTGTCTGAGTTTCAGAAAGACAAGGCTTGCATCCTATGCTGGGGGCAGGGGTGGGGGTGGGGGTGTGGGTGGTGGTGGTTGTTGAGAGACTGCGAAATTACATCCAGGAGCCAATCCTAGCAAGTCTCCCCGTCTGCTTTTTTAATACGGGATATCAAACAGGGAAAGGCTGAAATATTATTTGGTTGGCCCTCTCACTGTCTGGGGTAATTTAAATGGTAAATCATAAAGAGAATTTTTAACTCTCACTCTCTCCCTTCTCTAGCCTTTAATAAACCCCCTGCCACCCCAGATACACACACACACACACACACACACACACACACACACACACACACACACTCCCACCCACTACCACCCCCCCCCCCCCCCCCCCCACACACACCTCCCCACCAATGCCAAACTCCACTTCCCCATGCCTGTTCAATGTACATAACAACATATTCTTTAGGAAGGAGCTCTCTGGTCGCCATGACAACGCCATTGCTAGGCAACAGCCATTTCTCTTCCTGCTTTGTTGCTGAACGGTGGCGGGGTAGAGGCAGCGACTTCACACGCCTGTCAGAGGCCTAGTTCTGGAGACTGGAGCGCCGACCAGCTCTGGTGGGGGCCAGGGGAAATTTACAATGTGGGGGAGTTACAGGAGAACGAGGAGGGGGGGGTTCCTATAAATACACAAGAGCTCGACTTTTTAAAAACTGAAAGTCCCTGCCCACAAAAACCTCATAACGGACTGCCGGTGCACAGAAGTGAACTAGTCCAAAATGTAGTCCAAAACCTTTAGAAAATATTATATTATATACATCTGTGCATATACATCTGTGTTCTTTGAATGTTATCTTATAACACAGACACAAAAACAGCATTCATTACATTCAAATACATTACATTACATTCATTTCGCTGATTTTCTTATATCCATAGAGGCTTACAATGCAAGAGAATCTAATTTCATCCTCCAGAGTTATGTGTGCAGCATTACCAGACCAGTGTCTATGTGCAACATCATTAAATTACTACATGTAAGTAAACTTATGCCAACCTAGAACCATACAACAAATACAAAGAAAACGAATAATAGTAATACAACATATAATAAACATCAAACACATTATAATGATGCATAAAACAAATCATAGAAGCATACAGCAAAAATCTATTTAAAAGATAAATACGCTATAAGATTAAAAACTATAAGATTCACAGTTCCAGCCAGCTTTCTGGCTTAATTTTTTCTCTCAATACATCCTTCAGTTCGTACCATCTATAATAAAGAGGACTGATTATGGACAAGAAAATTGAGGCCTATCATTTAAGCAAAACAAGGAAAAGAAATCACAGGCGTGGCTCAAGGGATTTCTCAGGGAGGGCAGACAGGGTGCATTAAATATCAATCGCTCAGTACTCTCTCAGTGAATCATTCACTCACTGAATCACTCAGTACAGTCTCAGCGAATAGCCCACTCAGTGAATAACTCAGTACAGTGTTAGTGAATAACTCACTCACTGAATCACCCAGTACAGTCTCAGTGAATTACTCACTGGCTGTGTCCGAATCAGCACTCTTCCACACTACTTGAGTAGCCTTGGTGAGTAGATAGGACGAGAAAATCGTGAAGTAGGAAAAATTTCTTCAAATTGCAGTATACTTGAAACACCGGGATGACACACGTCCTCAGGACGACTGGTACCCCCCCCCCACTTCATACTAGCACCCGGTCTCGACGTCTGTCTGTCCTGGCCCCACGGTGGTGGAATGAGCTCCCCGTGGAGGTCAGAACAACAGAAAGTCTGACCGTCTTCAAGCGCAGATTGAAGACTCACTTCTTCAAGCTGCACCTCTCTCCACCCCTCCCTACCTCCTTGTGACCTCCCTTGATTGTGTTTTTCTGAATCCTTGTTTAAGTGGTTCAAGCTGCTAGTTTAATACTTTAGGTTACCTATTGGCTTACTGTTGTGCACGCCAATGATTGATATCGTGTGGTCCCCCCCCCCCCCCCTCCACAAAAAAAAAAAATCATACTGACTGCGCCTGGTGTTTGAAATCGTATTTACCTTTTAGGGTTGTTTTAACACACTTGTTTCAAGTTGGAAAATGCACTAATGTACGTCGCTCTGGATAAGAGCGTCTGCCAAATGACTAAAATGTTTAAAAAAATGACACAAAAATGACACATTCGGGAGCACACTTTTCAAGAAGTACACAAATATTTTGGTCGCATAAATATGACGTGAAGCTTTGGTTTAAAAAAAATGAGGCGCCGCTTCACTGACTTCTGCCAGTACACTGTAAGTAGGAGACAGGGCGTAGTAGATATGGCTCTGATTCAGACACAGCCCCTCAGTTAATCACTCAGTACAGTCTCAGTGAATCACTTATTCAGTGATTCACTCAGCACAGCTTCAGTGAATCGCTCAATCACTGAATCACTCAGTACAGTCTCTGTGAATCACTCACTGTGTAAATCAGTCATGCACACACTGAGAGGTCGAGCCTCAATAATCGGATCCAGATCAACATCTTGCGTTCCCTCTTTGTGGAAACACACCCAGCCCTCCTTAAAAAAAACATGACCTTCAAAGAGCTAGACCTTGCACCCCCTCTCTTCTCCTCCCTCAGAATATTCTGTCCATCCAGATAAAGGAACATCTGTACCTCAGTCCTGAAGGTGGGGAGAACCTTAACCCCCACCCCCTCTCCCGCCCCCACCCCCCCCCCCCCCCCCCCCCCCCAGCACCCCCAGTCTCCACAGACGACCCGTAAAACCAATTTTCAGGTGCACATCAGAGGAGTAACCTCTAAAGCAAACACCCCCCGCCCACACCCCACCATATGAAAAAACAAGAAGGACAGCCATGAATTTTAATGCACCTGCCTATTTTCACTGCCAGCCATTTTCAGCCCATGGAAATAAATAAATAAACAAAAAGAGAAGAGGAGAGGTAGATAAATAATAAAACAAAAAAAAAACTGAGAAAGAGAATCTCATCTCCTCATGGAATAATCTGTCATTTTTCAAACTGATTGAAAGAGAGAGAGGGAGAGAGACGGCGAGGAGAGATAGAGAAAGAAAGACAGAAAATATGGGGGGTTGCAAAAATGAAATAACAACAGAAAAAAAAGGAATCTGGAATCCGCCAAGCTCCATACTTCAGACTGTTAGCGTGGTGGGTGTGAGAGTGGAGTCTGTCTAGACGCCGGAAACGGTCTTTCTGCCTGTTTAATAACGCATGAATAATGTATGGCTAAGATTCCATTATTACCAATATCATTAATATTATTATCCGTGCTGTAATATATATGCGGTGTGCCTCAGTCCTCTCCGTTCTTTAGCTTAGTCTCTGCTGATCGAGGGTGGGGGGGGGGGGGCTGGGTGTGGAGGGGACTATTTTCTCTCGCATCCACCCCCCCACCCTACCCGACAAATACACACTCAACTCTTTTTTTTCATTTCACTGGAGGAGATTGAGATTCGTTTGTGCATTGAGCACACTCACACAGGAACAAGAACACACACATACACACAAATGCAGAGACCCACAAACACCAGCATATAATACACGCACACATACACACACACACACACACACACACACAGGCACATAAATGCAGAGGCACACTAATAGGCACACATAAACTCACACAAAAACACCCACACATAGCACATGCACACACATAACACACACACACATATAAATGCAGAGACACACTAACACGCAAACATACACTCACATGCGGACGCACGCACACACACACACACATATAAATGCAGAGACCCACAAATATGCATGCATACATTCACACACAGACAGACAAACACAGGCAGACATGCACACAGAAGCTCTCTCACACAAACAGGTGCAAATGCACTCATGTGCACGCACACACATTCACACACATAGAACTGCAGAGACGCAGTAACAGGCACACACACACACACACACACACACACAAACGCAGACACACACACACACACACACACACACACACACACACACATACACACACACACACACACATCCCCGTGTTTGAGAAAGCCTGAACACATCCAAGGTCAGAAACAAGAGCATCATCTCAGAAGGAAAAAGAAAAAAAAAGAAAAAAGAAAAACTCACAGGCGTTCCAAACAAAGCCTGCAGACAGCACTGAAAACTCTAACGCTCTGCCACTGGGGATCGCCAGCACAGGCCTGCCCCTGCCCAATTTCACACGGGACGTGGGCACTTCACTCTGGCATCTTGGAGCAAACAGCCATTTTGTAAAGGCCAGTTTCATTCCCGAACGCTAACAGTAAATTAACAGTCCGGTTCAGTTCTAGCACAGGCTTAAATCCACAAAAGGGTGTGACATTGCTGCTGCTGACCAGAGCTGGGGGCGCTGAAACGCCCCTCCCATCTCTGTCTACCCCCACCCCACCCCACCCTGCCATGGCTGAAGGAAGCACCAATCTCCTACTACAGCACAAGCTCGATTTCAGGCAGTGTGCACATACTGATGAATTCTGATCATATGCAAATGAAATTCAATGAATCACATGACCATTTTATTATTATTCTATGGGTTTTTCACCATCAATTCAGTAATTTCTTTTAGTCTATTTTTTCATACCCAATTTTTATTGCTCCCAATCTGGAGTGCCTAATCATATTTCCCATAGATTCGGGAGAGCTCCCCTCTGAGGGGGCAAGACGCCGGCCGCCATTTCTTCCCGCCCTGCAGTCCGAACAGCTGAGCTGCACTGTCAGTGTGTTGGAGGAGTTCCCTGCCTCAGTTGTGCAGGCAGACCACACACACTCAACTGTCCAGAGGAGCCGCTGTTGCACTGTGAGTTGGGGACAGCCCAGCCAATCAAAATCCCTCTCTGGGCATGGTCCAATAAGGGCCTGCCATGCGGCGCTACCAGCCACAGCTGACATTGGCACATGTAGGCTTCTGTACCAGGCCACAGGGTGCATCACTACAATGAGAATTCATTCTTTAGAAGTGCATGGCACTGAAAAGCCCTCAAATCAGTCTTGAATCAGGTGAATGAGTCAAGGATACTGAATAATTTCCAGATATATTTTTTGTGACTTTTAATATACAGGAAGCTCTTTACCTACGTAAACATAAAGCGTGAATACATCTGAACTTGCAGAAATAATTTTCAGAAATAATTTCTGAGAAATTGCTGCAAGGTAGCTTAAGTTTATAGGACATGCTCAATGAGATGCTCCAGTCAACTCCCAACACGTAGTATTCCAAGAAGCACTACGATAAAAGGTATGTGCAGTAATTTAACCTTTACTTTGCATTCTATGTCCATATTGTATTGTGTATTTTTCAAGCAATTATTATTTCAACTGTAAATAATGGTGTACGGTTTGTAATGTTTTCTGACTACATACACACAATCAGTTAACAAACTTATTCGGTTATACATTCATTTATACTTTGTTCTCTATAAATCGACTATAATCCTTATGCAAATTAGTGACTTGCAGTATACAGTATTTACTGGGAAAGATATTGGGGAAAGTGGTATATATTGGGGGAAGTGTTAGGTAGATATTGGGAAAAGTGCTTGCTAGATATTGGGGAAAGTGTTTGGTAGATATTGAGGACGATGTTTGGTAGATATTGGAGAAACTGTTTGGTAGATATTAGCAAAAGTGTTTGGTAGATATTGGGAAAAGTGTTTGGTAGATTTTATGGAAAGTGGTTGGTAGATATTGGGGAATGTGTTTTGTAGATTTGGGGAAACGTGCTTTGTAGATATTGGGGAAACTGTTTGGTAGATATTGAGAAAAGTGTTAGGTACATATTGGCAAAAGTGGTGGATATAGGGGAAAGTATTTGGTTGATACTGCGGGACATGTTCGGTAGATATTGGGGGAAGTGTTTGGTAGATATTGGGGAATATGTTTGGTAGATTTTGGGGAATATGTTTAGCAGATTTTGGGGAAAGTATTTTGTAGATTTTGTGGAAAGTGTTTGGTAGATTTTAGGGAAAGTGTTTGGTAGGTCTTGGGGAAAGTGTTTGGTAGATATTGGGGAAAGTCTTTGGTTGATATTGCGGGAAATGTTTGGTAGATATTGGGGAAAGTGGTAGATATTGGGGAATATGTTTGGTAGAGTTTGGTGAAAGTATTTGGTAGATTTTGGGAAAAGTGTTTTGTAGATTTTGGAAAAATGTTTGGTAGATATTGAGGAATATGTTTGGTAGATATTGGCAGAAATGGTTGGCAGATATTGTGGAAAGTGTTTGGTACGTATTGGGGAAGGTGTTAGGTACATATTGGCAAAAGTGTTTGGTAGATATTGGGGAAAGTGTTTGGTTGATATTGCGGGAAATGTTTGGTAGATTTTGGGAAAAATGTTTTGTAGATTTTGGGAAAAGTGTTTGGTAGAATTTAGGGAAAGTGTTTGATAGATATTGGGGAATGTGTTTGGTAGATATTGGGGGAATTGTTAGATAGATATTGGGAAAAGTGCTTTGTAGATATTTGGGAAACTGTTTGGTAGATATTGAGAAAAGTGTTAGGTACATATTGGCAAAAATGTTTGGTAGATATTGGGAAAGGTGTTTGGTTGATATTACGGGAAATGTTCGGTAGATATTGGGGAAAGTGTTTGGTAGGTATTGGAGAATATGTTTGGTAGATTTTGAGGAATATGTTTGGTAGATTTTGGGGAAAGTATTTTGTAGATTTTGTGGAAAGTGTTTGGTAGATCTTGGTGAAAGTGTTTGGTAGATTTTAGGGAAAGTGTTTGGTAGATCTTGGGGAAAGTGTTTGGTTGATATTGCGGGAAATGTTCGGTAGATTTTGTGAAGTGTTTTGTAGATTTTGTGAAAAGTGTTTGGTAGATTTTAGGGAAAGTGTTTGATAGATATTGGGGGAATTGTTAGGTAGATATTTGGAAAAGTGCTTGGTAGATATTGGGGAAACTGTTTGGTAGATATTGAGAAACATATTAGGTACATATTGGCAAAAGTGTTTGGTAGATATTAGGGAATATGTTTGGTAGATTTTGGGGAATATGTTTGGTAGATCTTGGGGAAAGTATTTTGTAGATTTTGTGGAAAGTGTTTGGTAGATTTTAGGATAAGTGTTTGGTAGATCTTGGGGAAAGTGTTTGGTAAATATTGTGGAAAGTGTTTGGTAGATTTTAGGGAAAGTGTTTGGTAGATCTTGGGGAAAGTGTTTGGTAAATATTGTGGAACGTGTTTGGTAGATTTTAGGGAAAGTGTTTGGTAGATCTTGGGGAAAGTGTTTGGTAAATATTGTGGAAAGTGTTTGGTAGATTTTAGGGAAAGTGTTTGATAGATATTGGGGGAATTGTTAGGTAGATATTTGGAAAAGTGCTTGGTAGATATTGGGGAAACTGTTTGGTAGATATTGAGAAACATATTAGGTACATATTGGCAAAAGTGTTTGGTAGATATTAGGGAATATGTTTGGTAGATTTTGGGGAATATGTTTGGTAGATCTTGGGGAAAGTATTTTGTAGATTTTGTGGAAAGTGTTTGGTAGATTTTAGGGAAAGTGTTTGGTAGATCTTGGGGAAAGTGTTTGGTAAATATTGTGGAACATGTTTGGTAGATTTTAGGGAAAGTGTTTGGTAGATCTTGGGGAAAGTGTTTGGTAAATATTGTGGAAAGTGTTTGGTAGATTTTAGGGAAAGTGTTTGGTAGATCTTGGGGAAAGTGTTTCGGTAAATATTGTGGAAAGTGTTTGGTAGATATTGGGGAAAGTGTTTGGTTGATATTGCGGGAAATGGTCGGTAGATATTGGGGAAAGTGTTTCGTAGATATTGGGGAATATTTTTGGTGGATTTTGGTGAAAGTTTTTTGGTAGATTGTGGGAAAAGTGTTTTGTAGATATTGGAAAAAATGTTTGGTAGATATTGAAGAATATGTTTGGTAGATTTTGGGGAAAGGGTTTTGTAGATTTTGTGAAAAGTGTTTGGTAGATTTTAGGGAAAGTGTTTGATAGATATTGGGGGAATTGTTAGGTAGATATTGGGAAAAGTGCTTGGTAGATATTGGGGAAAGTTTTTGGTAGATATTGGGGAATATTTTTGGTAGATTTTGGGGAATATGTTTGGTAGATTTTGGGGAAAGTATTTTGTAGATTTTGTGGAAAGTGTTTGGTAGATTTTAGGGAAAGTGTTTCATAGATATTGGGTAAATTGTTAGGTAGATATTGGGAAAAGTGCTTGGTAGATATTGGGGAATATGTTTGGTAGATTTTGGTGAAAGTTTTTTGGTAGATTTTGGAAAAAAGTGTTTTGTAGATATTGGAAAAAATGTTTGGTAGATATTGAAGAATATGTTTGGTAGATATTGGCAAAAAAAGATTTTGTAGATATTGTGGAAAGTGTTTGGTAGGTATTGGGGAAGGTGTTAGGTACATATTGGCAAAAGTGTTTGGTAGATATTGGGGAAAATGTTTGGTTGATATTGCGGGAAATGTTCGGTAGATATTGGGGAAAGTGTTTGGTAGATTTTGTGAAAAGTGCTTGGTAGATATTGGGGAAACTGTTTGGTAGATATTGAGAAACATATTAGGTACATATTGGCAAAAGTGTTTGGTAGATATTAGGGAATATGTTTGGTAGATTTTGGGGAATATGTTTGGTAGATCTTGGGGAAAGTATTTTGTAGATTTTGTGGAAAGTGTTTGGTAGATTTTAGGATAAGTGTTTGGTAGATCTTGGGGAAAGTGTTTGGTAAATATTGTGGAAAGTGTTTGGTAGATTTTAGGGAAAGTGTTTGGTGGATCTTGGGGAAAGTGTTTGGTAAATATTGTGGAACGTGTTTGGTAGATTTTAGGGAAAGTGTTTGGTAGATCTTGGGGAAAGTGTTTGGTAAATATTGTGGAAAGTGTTTGGTAGATATTGGGGAAAGTGTTTGGTTGATATTGCGGGAAATGTTCGGTAGATTTTGTAAAGTGTTTTGTAGATTTTGTGAAAAGTGTTTGGTAGATTTTAGGGAAAGTGTTTGATAGATATTGGGGGAATTGTTAGGTAGATATTTGGAAAAGTGCTTGGTAGATATTGGGGAAACTGTTTGGTAGATATTGAGAAACGTATTAGGTACATATTGGCAAAAGTGTTTGGTAGATATTAGGGAATATGTTTGGTAGATTTTGGGGAATATGTTTGGTAGATCTTGGGGAAAGTATTTTGTAGATTTTGTGGAAAGTGTTTGGTAGATTTTAGGGAAAGTGTTTGGTAGATCTTGGGGAAAGTGTTTGGTAAATATTGTGGAACATGTTTGGTAGATTTTAGGGAAAGTGTTTGGTAGATCTTGGGGAAAGTGTTTGGTAAATATTGTGGAAAGTGTTTGGTAGATTTTAGGGAAAGTGTTTGGTAGATCTTGGGGAAAGTGTTTCGGTAAATATTGTGGAAAGTGTTTGGTAGATATTGGGGAAAGTGTTTGGTTGATATTGCGGGAAATGGTCGGTAGATATTGGGGAAAGTGTTTGGTAGATATTGGGGAATATTTTTGGTGGATTTTGGTGAAAGTTTTTTGGTAGATTTTGGGAAAAGTGTTTTGTAGATATTGGAAAAAATGTTTGGTAGATATTGAAGAATATGTTTGGTAGATATTGGCAAAAATGTTTGGTAGATATTGTGGAAAATGTTTGGTTGATATTGCGGGAAATGTTCGGTAGATTTTGGGGAAAGGGTTTTGTAGATTTTGTGAAAAGTGTTTGGTAGATTTTAGGGAAAGTGTTTGATAGATATTGGGGGAATTGTTAGGTAGATATTGGGAAAAGTGCTTGGTAGATATTGGGGAAAGTTTTTGGTAGATATTGGGGAATATTTTTGGTAGATTTTGGGGAATATGTTTGGTAGATTTTGGGGAAAGTATTTTGTAGATTTTGTGGAAAGTGTTTGGTAGATTTTAGGGAAAGTGTTTCATAGATATTGGGTAAATTGTTAGGTAGATATTGGGAAAAGTGCTTGGTAGATATTGGGGAATATGTTTGGTAGATTTTGGTGAAAGTTTTTTGGTAGATTTTGGAAAAAAGTGTTTTGTAGATATTGGAAAAAATGTTTGGTAGATATTGAAGAATATGTTTGGTAGATATTGGCAAAAAAAGATTTTGTAGATATTGTGGAAAGTGTTTGGTAGGTATTGGGGAAGGTGTTAGGTACATATTGGCAAAAGTGTTCGGTAGATATTGGGGAAAGTGTTTGGTAGATTTTGTGAAAAGTGCCTGGTAGATTTTAGGGAAAGTGTTTGGTAGGTATTGGGGAAAGTGTTTGGTAAATATTGTGGAAAGTGATTGGTAGATATTGGGGAAAGTGTTTGGATGATATTGCGGGAAATGTTCGGTAGATTTTGGGAAAAGTGTTTTGTAGATTATGTGAAAAGTGTTTGGTAGATTTTAGGGAAAGTATTTGATAGATATTGGGGGAATTGTTAGGTAGATATTGGGAAAAGTGCTTGGTAGATATTGGGGAAACTGTTTGGTAGATATTGAGAAACGTGTTAGGTACATATTGGCAAAAGTGTTTGGTAGATATTGGGGAAAGTGTTTGGTCGATATTGGGGAATATGTTTGGTAGATATTGGGGAATATGTTTGGTAGATTTTGGGGAATATGTTTGGTAGATTTTGGGGAAAGTATTTTATAGATTTTGTGGAAAGTTTTTGGTAGATTTTAGGGAAAGTGTTTGGTTGTGTAGTATAATGGTGGCTGTGTAGTATAATGGTTAAGGAACTGGGCTTGTAACCTAAAGGTTGCAGGTTCGATTCCCAGGTAGGACACAGCCGTTGTACCCTTGAGCAAGGTACTTAACCTGAATCGCTTCAGTATATATCCAGCTGTATAAATGGATATGTAAAAACAAAAATATTAAAAAGGTTGTGTAAGTCGCTCTGGATAAGAGCGTCTACTAAATGCCTGTAATGTAATGTAATGTAAATATTGTGGAAAGTGTTTGGTAGATATTGGGGGAAGTGCTTGGTTGAAATTGCGGGAAATGTTCGGTAGATATTGGGGAAAGTGTTTGGTAGATATTGGGGAATATGTTTGGTAGATTTTGGTGAAAGTATTTGGTAGATTTTGGGAAAAGTGTTTTGTAGATATTGGAAAAAATGTTTGGTAGATATTGAAGAATATGTTTGGTATATATTGGCAAAAATGTTTGGTAGATATTGTGGAAAGTGTTTGGTTGATTTTAGGGAAAGTGTTTGATAGATATTGGGGGAACTGTTAGGTAGATATTGGGAAAAGTGCTTGGTAGATATTGGGGAAACTGTTTGGTAGATATTGAGAAAAGTGTTAGGTACATATTGGCAAAAGTGTTTGGTAGATATTGGGGAAAGTGTTTGGTTGTTATTGCGGTAAATGTATGGTAGATATTGGGGAAACTGTTTGGTAGATATTGAGAAAAGTGTTAGGTAAATATTGGCAAAAGTGTTTGGTAGATATTGGGGAAAGTGTTTGGTAGATATTTGGGAATATGTTTGGTAGATTTTGGGGAATATGTTTGGTAGATTTTGGGGAAAGTATTTTGTACATTTTGTGGAAAGTGTTTTGTAGATTATGTGAAAAGTGTTTAGTAGATTTTAGGGAAAGTATTTGATGGATATTGGGGGAATTGTTAGCTAGATATTGGGAAAAGTGCTTGGTAGATATTGGGGAAACTGTTTGGTAGATATTGAGAAAAGTGTTAGGTAAATATTGGCAAAAGTGTTTGGTAGATATTGGGGAAAGTGTTTGGTAGATATTGGGGAATATGTTTGGTAGATTTTGGGGAATATGTTTGGTAGATTTTGGGGAAAGTATTTTGTACATTTTGTGGAAAGTGTTTTGTAGATTATGTGAAAAGTGTTTAGTAGATTTTAGGGAAAGTATTTGATGGATATTGGGGGAATTGTTAGCTAGATATTGGGAAAAGTGCTTGGTAGATATTGGGGAAACTGTTTGGTAGATATTGAGAAAAGTGTTAGGTACATATTGGCAAAAGTGTTTGGTAGATATTGGGGAAAGTGTTTGGTATATTTTAGGAAATGTGTTTGGTAGATATTGGGGAATGTTTGGTAGATATTGGGGAATATGTTTGGTAGATTTTGGGGAATATGTTTGGTAGATTTTGGGGAAAGTATTTTGTAGATTTTGTGGAAAGTGTTTGGTAGATTTTAGGGAAAGTGTTTGATAGATATTGGGGGAACTGTTAGGTAGATATTGGGAAAAGTGCTTGGTAGATATTGGGGAAACTGTTTGGTAGATATTGAGAAAAGTGTTAGGTACATATTGGCAAAAGTGTTTGGTAGATATTGGGGAAAGTGTTTGGTTGTTATTGCGGTAAATGTATGGTAGATATTGGGGAAACTGTTTGGTAGATATTGAGAAAAGTGTTAGGTAAATATTGGCAAAAGTGTTTGGTAGATATTGGGGAAAGTGTTTGGTAGATATTGGGGAATATGTTTGGTAGATTTTGGGGAATATGTTTGGTAGATTTTGGGGAAAGTATTTTGTACATTTTGTGGAAAGTGTTTTGTAGATTATGTGAAAAGTGTTTAGTAGATTTTAGGGAAAGTATTTGATGGATATTGGGGGAATTGTTAGCTAGATATTGGGAAAAGTGCTTGGTAGATATTGGGGAAACTGTTTGGTAGATATTGAGAAAAGTGTTAGGTACATATTGGCAAAAGTGTTTGGTAGATATTGGGGAAAGTGTTTGGTATATTTTAGGAAATGTGTTTGGTAGATATTGGGGAATGTTTGGTAGATATTGGGGAATATGTTTGGTAGATTTTGGGGAATATGTTTGGTAGATTTTGGGGAAAGTATTTTGTAGATTTTGTGGAAAGTGTTTGGTAGATTTTAGGGAAAGTGTTTGGTAGATCTTGGGGAAAGTGTTTGGTTGATATTGCGGGAAATGTTCGGTAGATATTGGGGAAAGTGTTTGGTAGATTTTGTGAAAAGTGTTTGATAGATTTTAGGAAAAGTGTTTGGTAGATATTGGGGAATATGTTTGGTAGATATTGGGGAATATGTTTGGTAGATTTTGGGGAATATGTTTGGTAGATTTTGGGGAAAGTATTTTATAGATTTTGTGGAAAGTATTTGGTACATTTTAGGGAAAGTGTTTGGTAGATCTTGGTGAAAGTGTTTGGTTGTGTAGTATAATGGTGACTGTGTAGTATAATGGTTAAGGAACTGGACTTGTAACTGCAAGGTTGCAGGTTCGATTCCCAGGTAGGACACAGCCGTTGTACCCTTGAGCAAGGTACTTAACCTGAATCGCTTCAGTATATATCCAGCTGTATAAATGGATATGTAAAAAAAAAAAATATTAAAAAGGTTGTGTAAGTCGCTCTGGATAAGAGCGTCTACTAAATGCCTGTAATGTAATGTAATGTAAATATTGTGGAAAGTGTTTGGTAGATATTGGGGGAAGTGCTTGGTTGATATTGCGGGAAATGTTCGGTAGATATTGGGGAAAGTGTTTGGTAGATATTGGGGAATATGTTTGGTAGATTTTGGTGAAAGTATTTGGTAGATTTTGGGAACAGTGTTTTGTAGATATTGGAAAAAATGTTTGGTAGATATTGAAGAATATGTTTGGTAGATATTGGCAAAAATGTTTGGTAGATATTGTGGAAAGTGTTTGGTTGATTTTAGGGAAAGTGTTTGATAGATATTGGGGGAATTGTTAGGTAGATATTGGGAAAAGTGTTTGGTAGATATTGGGGAAACTGTTTGGTAGATATTGAGAAAAGTGTTAGGTACATATTGGCAAAAGTGTTTGGTAGATATTGGGGAAAGTGTTTGGTTGTTATTGCGGTAAATGTATGGTAGATATTGGGGAAACTGTTTGGTAGATATTGAGAAAAGTGTTAGGTACATATTGGCAAAAGTTTTTGGTAGATATTGGGGAAAGTTTTTGGTAGATATTGGGGAATATCTTTGGTAGATTTTGGGGAATATGTTTGGTAGATTTTGGGGAAAGTATTTTGTACATTTTGTGGAAAGTGTTTGGTAGATTTTAGGGAAAGTGTTTGATAGATATTGGGGGAATTGTTAGGTAGATATTGGGAAAAGTGCTTGGTAGATATAGGGGAAACTGGTAGATATTGAGAAAAGTGTTAGGTACATATTGGGAAAAGTGTTTGGTAGATATTGGGGAAAGTGTTTGGTTGATATTGCAGTAAATGTTCGGTAGATATTGGGGAAAGCGTTTGGTAGATTTTTGAAAAGTGTTTGGTAGATTTTAGGAAAAATGTTTGGTAGATATTGGAGAATATGTTTGGTAGATTTTAGGAAAAATGTTTGGTAGATATTGGAGAATATGTTTGGTAGATTTTGGGGAAAGTATTTTGTAGATTTTGTGGAAAGTGTTTGGTAGATTTTAGGGAACGTGTTTGGTAGATCTTGCGGAAAGTGTTTGGTAAATATTGTGGAAAGTGTTTGGTAGATATTGGGGAAAGTGTTTGGTAGATATTGGGGAATATGATTGGTAGATTTTGGTGAAAGTATTTGGTAGACTTTGGGAAAAGTGTTTTGTAGATATTGAAAAAAATGTCTGGTAGATATTGAAGAATATGTTTGGTAGATATTGGCAAAAAAGTTTGGTAGATATTGTGGAAAGTGTTTGGTAGGTATTGGGGAAGGTGTTAGGTACATATTGACAAAAGTGATTGGTAGATATTGGGGAAAATGTTTGGTTGATATTGCGGGAAATGTTCGGTAGATTTTGTGAAAAGTGTTTTGTAGATTTTGTGAAAAGTGTTTGGTAGATTTTAGGGAAAGTGTTTGATAGATATTGGGGGAATTGTTAGGTAGATATTGGGAAAAGTGCTTGGTAGATATTTGGGAAACTCCTTGGTAGATATTGAGAAAAGTGTTAGGTACATATTGGCAAAAGTGTTTGGTTGATATTGCGGTAAATGTCCGGTAGATATTGGGGAAAGTGTTTGGTAGATTTTTGAAAAGTGTTTGGTACATTTTAGGAAAAATGTTTGGTAGATATTGTAGAATATGTTTGGTAGATTTTGGGGAAAGTATTTTGTAGATTTTGTGGAAAGTGTTTGGTAGATTTTAGGGAACGTGTTTGGTAGATTTTGGGGAAAGTGTTTGGTAAACATTGTGGAAAGTGTTTGGTAGATATTGGGGAAAGTGTTTGGTAGATATTGGGGAATATGATTGGTAGATTTTGGTGAAAGTATTTGGTAGACTTTGGGAAAAGTGTTTTGTAGATATTGAAAAAAATGTTTGGTAGATATTGAAGAATATGTTTGGTAGATATTGGCAAAAAAGTTTGGTAGATATTGTGGAAAGTGTTTGGTAGGTATTGGGGAAGGTGTTAGGTTGATATTGCGGTAAATGTCCGGTAGATATTGGGGGAAGTGTTTGGTAGATTTTAGGAAAAGTGTTTGGTAGATATTGGGGAGGTGTTAGGTACATATTGACAAAAGTGTTTGGTAGATATTGCGGAAAATGTTTGGTTGATATTGCGGGAAATGTTCGGTAGATTTTGGGAAAAGTGTTTTGTATATTTTGTGAAAAGTGTTTGGTAGATTTTAGGGAAAGTGTTTGATAGATATTGGGGGAATTGTTAGGTAGATATTGGGAAAAGTGCTTGGTAGATATTGCGGGAAATGTTCGGTAGATATTGGGGAAAGTGTTTGGTAGATATTGGGGAATATGTTTGGTAGACTTTGGTGAAAGTATTTGGTAGATTTTGGGAAAAGTGTTTTGTAGATATTGGAAAAAATGTTTGGTAGATATTGAAGAATATGTAGGTAGATATTGGGAAAAATGTTTGGTAGATATTGTGCTTGGTAGGTATTGGGGAAAGTGTTTGGTTGATATTGCGGGAAATGTTCGGTAGATATTGGGGAAAGTGTTTGGTAGATTTTGTGAAAAGTGTTTGGTAGATTTTAGGGAAAGTGTTTGGTAGATATTGGGGAATATGTTTGGTAGATATTGGCAAAGTAGATATTGGGGAAACTGTTTGGTAGATATTGAGGAATGTGTTTGGTAGATATTGGGGAAAGTTTTTTGTAGATATTGGGGGAAGTGTTAGGTAGACATTGGGAAAGGTTTTTGCTAGATATTGGGGAAGGTGTTTGGTAGATTTTGGGGAATGCTCTTAGTAGATATTGGGGAAAGTGTTTTGTAGATATTGGGGGAAGTGTTAGGTAGACATTGGGGAAGGTTTTTGCTAGATATTGGGGAAAGTGTTTGGTAGATTTTGGAGAATGCTCTTAGTAGATATTGGGAAAAGTGTTTTCTAGATATTGGGGGAAGTGTTAGGTAGACACTGGGAAAGGTTTTTGCTAGATATTGGGGAAAGTGTTTGGTAGATTTTGGGGAATGCTCTTAGTAGATATTGGGGAAAGTGTTTGGCAGATTTTGGGGAAAAGTGTTTCAGCAGATGAAATAAACTCACGCTTGTGGTTGTTCTTGCGCTGAAAGGGCAGGGTGTGGCGCTCAGAGTCCTCCTCGCCCTCCTCGTCCGCCAGGTGCGTGTGAGTGTAGTGGTAGCTCAGGCCCGGACGGTTCTTATAGCGCTTCCCACAGACTGAAATACACAACACACACCATCACACACACATATACACACGCACACATGTATGTACACACACATATGCACACACATCCATATACACGGTATATGAGAGCTAGATAATACATTTTTTATGGTTTAAATAGTTTCCAAACACACAAAAATAAATGGCAAAAAAAATTGCGTTTTTAAAATTAAAGCAACTTTAATACAATTTGCATGGTTCTCCTTCTGAAACTTTGAGAAGTGCCACTGAAAGGTGATCATTCAAACACCAATAATTAGTCTACAGCGCTGAGTATGGTTCAAACAAGCCTGGAATTATAAATAGCCAGTATACCTGGGGGGCATACTATAAAGCCGGATTACTTAGTTAGCTGGATAACTGCACCAAACAAACCCCGAAACCATCCGAAATTTGGAACACGAACTGAAGTAAAAAGAGCTGTTCCCGGTTTTAGTCAGTGCAGTTATCCAGGTAACTAAGTAATCCTGCTTCGTAGTATACCCCCCAGGGGTCCCCAACCCTGGTCCTGAACAGCTACAGGGTCTGCTGGTCTTTTCACCTTAAGCTTGGTTTTCATCAACCAATCTACACCCATAAAACCAGGTGATGTGAGCTAACTGCTTTAATTGCCAGCAGTATTTCAGTGCTGAGGGTCTTTAGGACCAGGGTCGGGGACACTTCCCCTACATGACAGCGATATTGTTGTACTGCTGTATACACAGAGCAGGGCGTGCTGGTGTAGTGGCGGCCCTGGGTACGAATCCCCGCTTTGCCCCCACAAAGGTAGTACTCACTGTCACACACATAGGGCTTGTCTCTGTCCTCCAGGGAAGCGGGCTCCTGCCTCTTCCTCATCCCTCCCACACCACAGGCCTGCAAAAGGAACACACATACACACAAAGAAACAGAGGCATATACATATATTAAATACACATTTTTCAGTCACGCATAGAGTACAGTCTACTCAAAGCCTCTGGACAGAATACACACATAAACATCTACATACACAGGCATACATGTACATATACACACATACAAATGTATACACACACAGACAAACGTGCATGCATACATATGTAGACATGCACAAATGTGTATACACACACATACATATATGATGCACACACAATACATACAGGCACATATGCAGGCTAACACACACACACGCACACACACACAAACACAAGCTTCGATCCTGTGAACACACAAGTGAAGAGTGGCAATCACTAAGCCAAAGTGAGACGGTCACATTGAAGCGGGACCCTGTGTATCGATTGATGGCAATTCAAACTCTCGTCCCTGGCCACCCGATCTTTCTGCACTGCAGCTTCATCTCAAGGGCTTTTCCCTTTGGTGGTGAATGCCCAGAAAACCTACAGTCCTACACCTTCAAAACCAAGAAAATCTTAAAATAAAAGCCAACCAACTGTGAGAAACTATCTCACACACCTACTTGAGGGGGGATGCATGAAGACAACGTGTCTGGTCTTAAGTATTTAGAATTTAAGTATAACTCTAGTGCAGGAATAAGCTGCATTCAGAAGTGTAACCTGCAGGCGCATTGGTACCTGCGAGAGAAGCGTTATTTAATTAACAGCACAAGAGGTGAGAGAGAATTTTATATGCAGCGTGAATCATGAGGCGTAGACCAGTGGAGTGACAGCTGCTTGGCCACGCCCACTTTTCCCACCTCCATCTCTGGAGACCAATCAGAGGGTAACACTTTCTGCCCGTACATGGTGATGGCGGCTTCCGGAACCCCATCTGAGTAGAGAAGCAGCAGGAACCTTCCCTAAAAATTGCCTTCTGTGGTATGACGGTGACAGCTACACTACATTACTGTTACTGTTGATTAGGGTGTTAACTTCGGAGGCAATAATTTAGTTCAGACAAAGAAAATCAGCGATCTATTTAAGGATGTGGAGAAATACGTCTATGGGGCAGAGGGGGGTGCGATGCACCGCAGTGTGTGGGTGTAGCACTGCTCTTGAAAATAGCAAGAGTAAAGCAAAGAAGTGCCAGCCAGTCGAATCAGTAATCAGGGAAACGTGTGCTGTGGCCACAGTGTAAACAGCAGAATGCTCTTCAAGGAAAAATCAAGGAAAAAAGTGTCACAGCCCTGTCACCATTTCCTCCTGGCGCAAAAGGATATGATGTGAATGAACCACTGTTGTTCATTAGTATTGTAGGCATGCCTATTAGAGTTCAGCTCCCAGACCACTGCTAGCTGGGGGTAGGGGCAGCAAATGGTTGGATGAATTAGCATTCCTCTCTCTCTCTCTCTCTCACCCGGCCCTTGGTCCGGTTTTTGCGTTTGGGCGTGTCGTCCTCCATCTCCTCCACCTCCAGTTCATGAGGGAAGTCTCCCACCAGCAGCTTCTGTAAGAGTGCAGAAGGACCTCCCAGTCAGCAGGGACACCAGAGAGCACTCCCATAACTGGCAGCCAGAGGTTGACTATTCCCGACTGCTGTAGGCATGCAGTGTACATATTTGTGTGCCACATGATTCAGATTCATGTTCTGTTCTGGAACTAAAATGACAGTAAACATTTAGTGTAGAGGCTGTAATTTCAGCTTCACCTGACAACGAATGGCTCTGTTTGCCAAACCCAAAGTTTCCATGTGATGCTCACAGTGATAATCAGTCTTTACTTATGATATTAAACTTCTCAAACATATCAAAAATTAAAGGAGAGGAGCCATGTGTTCTGGCTGCATATTACTGGGGGAAAGCTGCAAGCCTCAGAACTAAACAAACTTAAATTTAAACACAACACACAGCAGTTAAAGAAGTTAAAGGATCCACAGCATTCTGACATGCATGGGGTGGTACAAATCCCCAGTCCGCTCCCCCTAGGCTCCTGCTCAGGTATGCAGTGAAGCAAGCCCCTGGATTTGAGGCCTACTCCCAGTGGAACTCCGAGCCGGCTGTGCCAGTCCCGTAATTGGTGATAATTGGCTAATTGTTGACCTTCGGGATTGTTGTCATGTCTTGAGCAGGTGGAGCTGGCATACATGATCACTCAGTGGAGAGGCTGGCAACTCATCCGGAAGGAGAGATCAGCATGCTCGCACACGTGACCGCACGTACACACACACGCACGCACACACACACACACGCACGTACGTACACACATATACACACACACGCACGTACGTACACATATATACACACACACACGCACGTACGTACACATATATACACACACACACACACACACTCATATGCACAAACACACATACCCACACACACACAATCTGTGATCCGTTTATGGTGGATAGAAAGAAACTGGATCTCAGGAGTCAACTAAAGCGTAGAGGAGAGAAAAGTTGGTAGAAAAAGAGATAGAGATGAATTTGTCTTGTGCTTGCCAGGCAAACACCGAGATAAATTCAAGTAAATTGGGTGAAAATAAGCTGTTCCCAATAATTTGATCTCAAAATATGAATGGCATACATTGTAAAGGGAAGGGACAAACAAAATGGAATGAGACTTACAGAGAGACTTACTACAATAGTTTAACTGATCAAATTAGGTGAATAAAAAGGTTCCTAATTAGGGTGTTTGAGTTATTTCATAATTTGTTCCTTAAACTTATTCACACAATGCAAGTTTGGCTCATTATCATTTGCTTTGTCTGTGATTTCTTCATTATCTACCAAATTGTTAGTTTTAGTGGCTATGTGTCGACACTTTCACCAATTAGAGAGCTTATTGATTCACCTCAGTCTTTAATTTGATCAGTTATATCATTTTGTTTCCTCTTTTTATGTAATTGTTTTCAATATAGCACAATAAGCAATGTGACATGACACTTTTATTCTTCTTGGCATGCATAGCGGTTTCTGACATGATGTGGCTTAAGAGGGTAAATAATCCCTCTAGACATGAAAAGCACCTAATTAAGAAAAATTAACAGCTTGTTAAAATTCTGGAATTGCAACTTTTGTTGGAATGAAATCCAGCATACACAGGGGGTTGGAAACCAATAGTACAGGGCAGGGCTGCCCAACCCCTGTTCCTGGAGATCTACCATCCTGTAAATTTTAATTTCAACCCTAATTTGGCACACCTGATTCTACTAATTAGCAGCTCAATCAGATCTCTAGCTGTTGAATGAAGTGTGCTTTGTTAGGGTTGGAGTGAAAACCTAAAAGACGGTAGATCTCCAGGAACAAGGCTGGGCAGCCCTGGGCTGCATTCGGATCCGAAATTTATCCTTTCTTCCTGTCGTTCCCTTCTTGCTTCAAGGAGGGAATCCCTGAAATGCCAGGATGAAATATGGCAGCCACGCCAAGTGGATTCAGATCCAATTTGAGAAAGGGGAGGGAGTAATTATACGTTTTATACGTTTATCCTCCCTTCCACCAAGGGTATAAAATGCAAGCTTCCAGCAAGAAGGGAATCCCACAATGCAATGCTCCACATGGAAAAAGTGGGCGGTCACCACAGAACCATGTGACCGTCACATTTCAATGGTGTTGCACTTCCAAAATGTTGCAAGGGCGGTTCAGTTCTGTTTTTGTTTGTTTCTCGTCAATCCTCCCTTGCAGAGCACCTTTTAAGTTTGCTTCCTGCATGTAGCAAATCGCATCACGAGATAGCTCCCTTGGGGGAAGACAGCAAGGGAAGGGAGCGTGTTAAACTGGATTTGAATGCAGCCCCGATCTAGTCATTTTGTGGACTTCCTGTAAAAGTTCACCTGCACTAGCTGAACCATTCCTGGCAGCTTCGGACATAACATTGTCATGATGACACATTAAATGTAAATGTTTTGGAACACACCTGAACATACCATAACAGCTTTCGTCACATCATATATGTGTCATAGCATTTCCACTGTGTGCATCAGGGCAGTACTATTTAGCAGGACCCTGCTGCTTGGGAGAACCAGAGGGTCTGCTGCTGGTTTCCATTTTCATTAAAATCAGACTCAAGAAACCAGGTGATGTGAATTCATCGCGTTACAAACCTAATTGATCAATTACAGTGGTGCGCAAATGTTTGGGTCCCCCCCGGTCGAAGTGTATGTTACAATAAGTCTCAAAGTTAAAAAAGATGACCTGACATCTGTATGGTTTAAAGTTAAACATGACATCTTTCTGCAAATTCGAAATTCAAAATAATAAACTAATGTGAACATGGCACATGTACGCCCTGTCAAATAGTAGTTAATAACACCTCCTTTGGTGGACCTATAACAGCTTCCAAACATTTCCTGTAGCCAGCTAAGTTTTCTATTGTTGTTTTGAGAATCTTTTCCCACTCTTCCTTGTAGGCCCGTTGGTACAACATCCTTTTTTTTAACATAAGCAACTCTGCTGACACCACGCCCAACGCTGGGGTGTGTTGCCAGAAAACTTTGTTCTCCTCTGAGATATCACCCAGTTCTTGCTGAGGTTCCAATGCTGAACTATGACTTGACCCAGATACTGTGGTCAGATGAGACCAAAATTTATGGTTTTGGCCATGCACACCAGTGGTGGATCTGACATCAGAAGAAGGAAGCTGACATTGAAGAGGGTGTTATACCTACAGTGAAATCTTGGCTGTGTCCGAATACAACCCCTACACCCTTTTGAGGGCGCATATTTGAGTCCACTTCGTCAAAAAGCTTTTGAGTGGGCGACTTTTTCTCACTTTTCTCGACTTTTTCTAATTTCAGTAAGTAACCCGGAAGTAAACACGTAAAAGACAGAGTGGATATGCATATCTATGGTACAAAATAGGTTCATATTACAAACTACTCTTTTTTATTTTTGTTAATTCAATCTTCATTCATAATCTACACTTTTTAACAATCGTCATATGTTAACTGATTGATATTCTCAATAAAAAATAAATAAATAAAAATAAATATTACAAACTACTTCCTCACTAGTTTGGAAAGAGTTTTGCGGGATTTCTTCTTTCAAAGTGAGGAGACAGGGCACATAGTAGACAGGGGTCTGAGTGGACAGGGGACAGTGGACAGGGAACAGGGGTCATATTCGGACACAGCCATGGTCTTTGATGTCACAGGGTCATCTTGCATCTATGGGTCCTGGGACTCTTGCAATAATGAACTCCAACAATGCAATTATGAACTCCAACAAGTGCATAGACATTTTGCCCAAAATCATGGCAACCTAACCCAAACCTAACTCCTGAAACAACACACCCTCTACCCCAGGAAAGTCAAAGTTGGCCACAGATGGATTCTTCAGTAAGCTAATGATCTCATGCACACTTTAAAATCAACCATGAAGTACTTGACAAGAAAGAAAGATGGAGGTTTTGCATTGGTCATCACAGTCACCACACTTGAATATTAGGATATCTCAAAGATGCAGTGCATGCAAGGACACCTACAAATATTTCTGAGCAAGACGAGTACTGCACGGAAGGGTGGGAAAAAATTCCAAAAACATGAACAGAAACACTGAATACAAGTTTGGAAACTGCCGGTGGAGGTGTTACTGTGTACTAACTGACAGGGCGCCCAAACTTTTGCTTTAGTTTCACTTTAGTTTATTATTTTGAATCTGTAACAATTGTAAATAAATACTAATCATGAAATAAAATGAGCAGAAAAACATAATGTACATATACACATGCAACGTTGTACTATGTAGAGGCTGTGGCAGCTTCTGTTTATTTAGAGATTAATTGGAACATTTGACCAGGGACATCCAAACTTCTGCACACAGCTGTAAGTGCTGGGCAATTAAGATCTGAGAAAACCTAGAATAAGGGTTGAGAATCACTGCACCTCACAATGTCCAGGTGTGTAATGCCACACTTGAAGATGGTGTGTTGGAAGATGTGCAGGTCATAAAATTCCATTAAATACATACATACATATTTATAATTACATAAAACTAGTCACTCAGGACTGAGAGGTTTAGAAAGTGCATCCAAATGAAGACTGTCCCTTTGATTCCTCCTCAAAATACCTGTGGACTATTTCAAGATAGGGTTGGATGTATGTTACTCCGATTGGATGCATGTGCGAAATGTCGTTGATGATAGATTTAAACTGCAAGGTAAACCACAGATCACGTTTTCTGAGAACAACTGTAGGAACCCTGTGGTACTCCTCTGGCCAAATCCATGGTTGTATCTATGTCCACATGTCTGCAAATGTGGCAGAGTTCAGAGATGTGTGAGCATCCGCTACAGAAGGTGGCATCGCCCCCCTGTAGAGTGCAATTATTTTCCTTGGCTGCCGACCTTAGGTCATTACCTCAGTGAGCTCATTGTATCTCTTGATATTCTCCTAAAACCTGGAAATTCATTTTTTTCCCTTGTAGGGGATATGAGTCTCTGGTCACAAGAACCATATGTTCTCCTATGCTAAAAGGAGCATTCAATAAAAATTTAATAAACCATATTTTTGAAAATATTTTCACTGCAAAATGTTTTTGTCACCCAAGACACTTGTGTTATGTCAAAAGATTTTTATATTTAAACTTTTTTTCTGCTGGGTGTACCCTCTCAGGAGGGTATGTGGGACAGCCAGTGAGGACCATGGTTTGAAATCTGTAGCAGACCTACATAATAACACGTGGTCCTGCATGGACAGACTGTGTCAATGTGCATGATTCTACGTTCATTCTCTTTAGCATGTCTGTGTGAATTTGCCCTTGTCTAATTCTTTGTCTTTGTGTGCGTCCAATCTGTCCATGTGAATGTCTGCGCATGCCGGTCAGCCAATGCCCTGGTCACTTGCTTGTGTCGACACCCTTCCCTACCTGGCACTCGCTCATAGGCTCCTCCTCCTTGGTCTCCACCTTCTTGTCCAGCGTTTCGGCACTGAGCAGCGACTCGAGCACCGGCCCCTCGGGTACGCCCCCCTCCTTCTTCAGAGAGGCCTCATAGTCTGCTACAGAGAGGGTAGGCCACACCTCAACACCCCAAACACCTCCCACATGTTCACATAAGCATCTGCTGAAATTTTAGAGCCTGCAATTAAACCCGACTTATTACGACCTCATCAAGAAACCGCCCGCCGTAGTAAACAGAGCTCATGACGATTTTATTAAGACGCAGCCCACGGAAAAAGGAACCTCTTACCGATCTTGAACTCGATGGGTCCTAGGCGGGGGTCCTCCAGGATGTTTAGCCGTCTCTTCTTGCGCCAGCAGCGGGCGGGGTAAGTGTAGAGCTGTCCTGGGGCCAACCCTGCAGCAACAAATCCGAAGCCAGAATATGTAACTGACAAGAGCACTTACCAATCAAAAAGTGGCCTTGGCTCATCAATGACACTTTTGAATTTTAACCAATCCAAATCCAGGATCGATTTAGCAGCAACCAAGGACACATGTCAAAAACTCAATAGCCTGAGCTAAGCAAGGATATTTATGCATCCAATCTACAAACCATAAGAGAGAGATGGAGAAATCATATCAATAAAACATCGTCTTATATTTATGTATCTGTAGCACCCTGGCTAATAAAGTGTTTTCCATAACCCAAGGCCTATACGGGGACTCATTCACAAATCACAAACAGCAACCAGGCTGCTGATAACAGCAGGCACATAACCGAGCATCAAAATTAGGTGGGTCATTTATGATTAGCAGATGAGTCAAAGTTTTGAGTGAATCCCAGAGAGACCAGAAAAACAGGTGTAATCGTACATCTGAACCCGCAGATGACTGACATGAAGTCAAACACAAACACACGCATATCCATACACACACTCATGCATGTGCAAACACAAACACACGCATATCCATACACACACATGTACACACATGTATAGGGGTGGGAATCGAGAACCGGTTCCCGTTAAGAACCGGTTCCAAGTTGTCCGATTTCTCGGAATCATTCGCCTTCGAGCTTATCGATTCCAGCATGTATTCCCGACAGCTACGCATAGCAAAACAGCGTCACGTCATGAGAGCTGTCGTTTTTCATTCAGTCAGTGCATGCTGGCTGGCAGAGTTTGGCGGCCTGTCTAAAAATATAAAATGTAAACGTAATTTTTTGAAAACTAATTTAAGCTACTATCATTTAGAAATCTATATAAAATGTGTTCGCGTAAGATCTCCATTTTGTGATCCGTCTTCGGAAATGTGTGTGGAATTCCCTCGGGAGTCTATAACCAACTACAAGTGTAAAACTACAGTGTTTGGATTGGTGGTAGACTAATCTGACAACGATTGCCTGCTTGGTCACGCACAGATGAGTAGCCTAGACTTGGAAAGCGTATAACTAACCTAAATTAGCTAAATGATAATCTTCAATCTTTGTCATCTTCAGGTAATAAGAAGAGCCAGCTTGCCTCCAAAAAACAGTCAGGTAACGTTAAAGATCTCGTCTTTCTTCCATGTAAATGTACAGGCTAAATGAGATAGGGGGAGAATGGTGACAGTTGAAACTGTTCTGATAATACAGAAACCAACGCAAACGTTGCGGTGCAGCTTTATGAAACACGCCTAAGAGCGTAACTAACTCATAAGTAAAGTTTGCGATCTTCGTTAGAGAATGAAACTCCTAAATATCCCAATCACAGAGCAGCAGTTAAACAACAATATTTTAGCCACCTTTTTGACATAACGTTAAACTGATCATTTATCCTCTTCTCGCGTCGCGTTTTCATTATTTTCCGGTGTCTCTTATTTTCTTTGATGTCTGATATTTTTAAGCACTCGTATTGATCAAGCCAAATTACATTTACAATGCCATTTCAATTTACAGAATTATACAATTCTGACTCTTTTATTGGATGCTCTGCCACTTGTGCAGGCATAAATATAGCAGATAAATATTTTCCATGATATGACTAAGAAATATGAATGAAAAAATGAATGCTTTATACTTTCTATATATTATGTAATTGAATCCATTTTAGATGACCACCCGATAGTAATAGTAATAGTTGATCTTTTAATAGCCTGGGAGCTAATTATATTTAAGGAATTGATAAAGAATCGGATCGATAAGCAGAATCGATAATGGCATCGGTATCAATAAAAACTATTCCCATCCCTACACATGTACACACACATGCATGTACACACACACAAGCTCATACACACAAGCTCTCTCTCATACACACACACACACACACACACCTGGCCCACGGTGAGTCTTCTCCATCCAGATGTAGCAGTTGCTCTGGGCCACACCCGTTTGGGAGTCCAGGAAGGGCAGCCGCATGGAGCGTTCAGCACACAGACGGGCATTATAGCTGCGACAGTGTTCTATAGCCTCCCTGTAGAACTCCTCCCCTAAGCTGTTAAACAGGAAATGCACCCATTAATTAACCAGGCAAAACTATTTATTTCCCACCTGTGAATCACCTATTTATCACTGAGAGCAAATGCATCGTTGGCACATTGTATACTGTATTTAGCTGCAAAAATAAAGACTTTATGTAAAACTTGTGCTCATCTGTGAAATATTTCAAATATATGTTTTAAATATTCCGGAAGGTAATAATGGAACATTATTCTTATTATTAGTAGTAGTAGTAGTAGTAGTAGTAGTACAAGTACTAGCAGTAGTAATTTTGCTTTTTTATCACTATTCAAAAAAAATCTGATGATAATTGTTTTATACTGCTCTTGTAATAAAGACTTTGCAATGCACATTATACAGGCATCAATACCAACACCAATACAGACATCAATACGATTACCAATACAGACATCAATACCATTAGCAATACCAACACCAATACCATTACATTACCAATACAGACATCAATACCGTTACCAAAAACAACATCAATACCATTACCAATACCAATACGATTACCAATACAGACATCAATACCATTATGAGTACCAAAACCATTACCAATACAGACACAATACCATTTTTAATGTTGACACCAATGCCAATACTGAGACTGAAACCAAAGCTATTTCCAAAACTTACTCTAAAACAACTAATGATAATTATAACAACAACTAGAAATAATGCACTCAGTAGAGTGCAGACTTCTGCCAAGGCACAACAATCTCCCCTCGCATGAATGTGCACGTCACAATTTGTGTCTGTCCAACTATGAGGTCAGGAGATGAGGTAATTTGTAAATTGAAAATTTAACCTGATGGTGGTGCTAGAGGAAAGGTCATGGGGTCACCAAAATCAATACTTTCTTCCTCTTGGGAGAATGAATGTGCACAGAAAGTTTCATGGCAATCCAGTCATTCCTTTTCAAGATATGTTTGGCCTGATGGTGGTGCTAGAGGAAAGGTCATGAGGTCACCAAAATCAATAGATTTCTTCCTATTGGGAACATGAATGGGCACAGCAAATTTCATGGCAATCCGGCCATTACTTTTCAAAATATATCTGTCACAGACGGTCGGACAGACAGACCTCATTGCATAACCTTCTTGGCGGAGATAATAATAATAATAATAATTACATTAACATTATAATAAACATTCTTGTGAAAAAAGGTATTTTATCTCTGTTCTCAAGTATGTGGCAGAAAACAAACTTGTAGTACATGACATGAGTCACATGACATGACAGGCTGAGGGATGCTGAAGGTAAGAGCCCAGAGAGGACCCCTGTCATTCTCTCATGCGCCATGACCATCAGCCATAACACTAGCCCCGCTGTGCGGCTGCCTTCCTGAGCACATCGCCATCCGCAATCTCGCATTCCAATGTATGCCCCCCCCCCCACTCACCCCTCCCCCCTCTACCCTCTAAAAAACAAGATGGCTTACCTGTTTTTAATGACAGTCCCACTGGATTGCCTGAGAGGACAGAAAGAGTGAGAGAGAGACACACACACAATCAGTCCTTCTGAAAGTCCCATTCATCTCCACGGCTCACTTTATCAGCGCTGCTATTTTACAATCCATAAATGGAATACAACACCATATTGAGCCTCAAGACAACACAATAACAGCAAAGCAATGAAATCATAATAACTCAAAGAAGTGTCGCTGTCCCCTAACTCGGTCTATTAGTTGTCTGGCCGGTGACCCCTGTTTCTAACATTTAAGAGCATTTAAGGAGTTACGGTTATAAGGAGATGTTACAACGGCACCTAGAGCACATTCTCTTCGCAAGGATAACACTACTGGATCATCTTCTAGAGTTTTATGAGAGTGGTAAACACAAATTGGGCACATCTTTGACCATTCCTTCCTTTGACCATTTCTAAAGAATCTTCAGATCCTTTGAAGACTGCCCTGTTCAATTCAAACCACACATTTTCAATAAAATTCAAGTCTGGAGACCGAGATAGCCATTGCAAAATAACAATTTTGTGCACCATTTCTTGCTTGATTCTGAAGAATGCTTGGGATCATTGTCTTGCCGGAAGATCCATTTTCAGCCAATATTGAACATCCTGACAGAGGGAACTAGGTTTATGGCCAAAACGGGTCAGTGCTTGCTGGAGTTCATGACTCCATTGACCTTTGCAAAAGCCCCAGTAGCAACAGATGCAAAACAATCCCATAACATCAAATACCCAATGCCATATTTCACCAGAGATGTGACCTTCTTTTCAATATAGGCATCTTTCTTTCGATGCCAATCCCACTGTTTGTGGGCGTGCCAATAAACTCAATCTGACCATAGCAGGGTGTGAAATTAACACCAGCCACCAGCCAAATGCTGGTAAAAATTTTTTTTTACTCTTGCAGCCACTTTTGCTGTAACCAACTAAGGTACTGTGGCTGGTAAAAAAATATTGAAAATGTCTGGTGATTTATAGAATCTGGCCTGTGAATGAAAAAGTTAATTTCATACCCTGGACCATAGCCATTCCAATCAAAACTCCAATTAGGCTTTGCCTGATATGCAGTAATCTTCCATATACCGCGGTATATAAATAATGTGATGCTGTTATGTCAATACCATCCAAACTATTAGTGTACCATTTTAGAATGCATGCATATGTTCCAGTGGTTCTTCATTAATATCATACTATAATAGTAGAAATGTAAGTTTTTTTATTTATTTGTTTGTAACTATCTCCTGAAGTCATTGATTACTTGTTAGAGTCCCAATTTTTGCCTGGTTGTAGAGCGTGCGGGCCTAAACGTTTGATTGTGAGTAATTGACTGACTAACTAACTGACTGACTCACTGACTAACTGGCTGCCTGATCCCCCGATGTTGAAAGCGCATGCATAAATTTTGAGTAATTATGATAAAAAGTTTGCTGTCTAACTCCAAGTCCCCTTTTACTAGTACAGGTTGTAACAACCAAAAATCATGAATGAACAACTGTGGATATGTTTAAAGATACAGGTCAATTGGCTGGAATGTATAATCTTTCTTGTAGTCATTATCGCCCAGTCAATATTGTTTCACCAGCGGGAGGGGGACTTCATTGGTATTAAAATTTTACTCACAACTTTTTCCTTCAGGGAAGTAGCTACACTCTCCAGAGGAAGACATCACCCATGTTTTAAACTCAATCAATGTCAGAGGAGCAACAACTAACGAAAAGTAAGCCGAGTTCAAAGCAGATTATTTTTTGACTGTGGTCCCTGCAAATACGCGACCTGTCGAGTGATGAATAAATAAATAAACAGCTATTCAAAGCATTTAGCCTCCTGTTCGTCGAAAGGTACATCTGCACAAGTTTTCTGCACAAAGGTCCAAACAACGACATGCCTAAATTCTGCACAAAGTCCAAGATAAAGTGTGGGCTAACTGTTAATGCTGATGTATGTCTGAATTAACGTTCTGTAGCCTTTAATGAACTCGACGGATCATTACTTCTAATTTATTTGAAGAAATCAACAACATGGTTTGGTGACAGTCGAGATTTAAATGAGTATATCTCGCTTAATATTTGGAGTAGAAAGATAATATTGTCATTGGCAGAAAGCTGAGACTATCCTATTTAACTATTTATAATACTCAAAATAGTAAAATAAATTCAAATATATGGTCACCCTATACAGTAGGATACAAAAGAAACAAGATGACTACTCTGATGATAACAACTATTTGTATTATAATACAACACTAAACAACTTTAAGCACAGCATTGGAGTCATGTTTGCACTTTAGAAGGCAGTGACCCTTGTGACCACATTCTCAACTGAACATTCTAATGATAATAATAATAATAATAATAAACTTTATTTGTATAGCACCTTTCATACATAAAATGCAGCCCAAAGTGCTTCACAACAATAAAAAAAATAATAAATACAGAACAAAAGCAATAGAAGAAAAATAGACATAAAAGACAATAGAACATTTACGAGACAATATAAAAGGAAATAAGATAAAAACAGATAAAAGGCTACAGTGTATGAATAGATAGCCCCGGTTTCTGTACACTGGTGATACGTTCTAATCACATATTTGTGATGGTACGTGCGAAAAGGGTTAAAATCAGGGGTTGCCATGCCTAAATTTGGAGGAATTACGGTTAAAATGCGGCAGCAAAATAATCGTTCATTACAAACAACCGATCAGACCTAAACCACCCACGTAAAATACAACGTATGTAGGCTACTTGTGGGTGTCATAAGCTACTGTTGGAATTGATTTGTTCTGTCTGGACGCTGTGGTTCAGTAAACATTCTATTCTGGAGAGGAGTAGAGACAAGCAAATTCCAAGTAGATCAGAGGATATTGTTATTGAGATACTGTTTTTGAGCAAATAAAAAACTTGTGAGAATGCTGTCAATTTGTGAATTCTCTGTGTATAGAAAATGTCAACAGGTCATTAAAACAACTTCAACTCTCCATATAGGCTAACAAAACGATTAATAAATTAATATTTTATGAACTAAAATGCGATGTCCATTTTTAACACAATATATAAACCGGAGCAACCTGGAGCTTGCGGAGTGGTAATGTCCTAATAGTGCTCATCACTCTAATTAAATTACATTCGCTTTTCCCTTTTTTTTCGCTTTCCGCTTTCTCGCTCCCACTCACATACTCTGACACACACACCTTTGAGAATCAGATGCACTCCGTCGCCCCGGTATGAAGGCCAACCTGCATGCTCCAGAACAATATCTGCCGTGCCTTGTCACATGTTCCCCACTGGCTGCATACAGGCATCCAGGCTGAGCTAGGCTTGCCTAGTCTTTTTTGCATACAATATAGAAGCTTGTTACCTGTATTGTTTATTTTATTCAGCCATCTTTGTTCATTTTTATCAACTGTGCGAATAATTTTGGAGGGCACTGTACGTAAGTTATAATCGAAATAGTCAAACACGAGGAAACACTTCATTATATATTCCATATATGTATTTTTCAAATAATTAAATTTGAATGTTAAATGCATGCACGCGTGCACACAACGGCCATATGGAAGTAATTAACAGCATACTGTATTTTGACATAGACAAAAAAAATGTATTCTTTTCATCCTCCAGTTAATATTTGAACATGCATGACTTCTTCATGAGGGAACTCCTGCCACTCAAATCAGAACTAGACATCAAAAAGGCAAAAGAACTGTGAGGGATGATTTGCACAGATACAGCCAGATTTTTTTTTTAAATACCTCAAGACCAGAGCTACTTAAAAGATAAAATAGAAAAGGTTCGACACAGACAGGGAACTGTGGAACTGTGCAACCACAGGCTCCCATAAGGCATATATATAGTGGTCTACATGGCTATATACAGTGGGGTATGTACAGAAGCTATTATATAAATGCATCTCTTGGGCTCTTTAGCAACATCGTTGTCATGCGCTGAAAGGACACTGGTTTGCAACTTCTCCGTATGCCCGGCGGTAAGACTGCCCCTGGCGTCTCGAGTGAGGCACGCGGAGACCGGAAACCGGTCTCCAGGAGCAGGACGGCGACACGCGTGCACACAATGTACCCTCTATCCGGCGGGTAGAGGAGCCGTGCTGGTAAACGCACGCAAATGGAAACGAGAGGGCCAACCAGCAGAACAGCCACCTGTCTACCTCAGAAATGACAGCCCAAATGTAGCTATGCGTAAGATAAGATTCGGGGGGGGGGGGGGGGGGGGGGGCAATGCATGGGGACAGGGTGACAATGCAGGGCGTGGGTGGGGGAGGGTGAAAGATAATATTTTGAAGTCTGTGGTGCACGGCAGCAGAACAGTGTTGTAACTGCATTGCTGTGCAGTTGTTGAAATGTCTGTTCATCGCCAACTCCACATGCAGAAGCCTGAGATTTAGAAGCAGTGTAATAGCATGGGGATTAATTCCCTCCATAAATTACACAGACACACGGGCGCATGCACACACGCACAGATATATACACACACAGCACGAATATATACACACACAGCACAGTCATACATGCACACACACGTAGATGAAGACACACTTGCTCACACACACACACACACACACGCAAACACACACTCATACACATACATGGCGACATGCATATGCACACACACACTCAAATGTACACACATACTATTATGGACACACACACACACACACACACACACACAGCTTTTAAAGTATTAAACGTATGATGTGGAAATAGGCCTGAGCTTAAAAGCTGTATAGGTCCTGGAAGCTGCAAGAAGGGGAGTTGGAGGGGTAAGAGAAAAAAACGTTCAAAATGCAAAGCAGCTAGCCCCTGAGGTTCCCCCCCATCATTCCCCCCAACTCCCTTCCTCCACCCCCCCCCCCCCACCCCCCCCACACACACACACACACACACACATCCACCCCCCCAACCCCTTTCCACCCCTCCCCCACTCCCTCATCCAAGCGCTGCAATTGGAGCTATCGGAATAAGTCAACCTCTCAATAATAAGTTGACAGCTGTAGAAAATGGCTGCTTTCAATTCGGCCCCTTCTCCTGCAATCTCATTACATGATTCCACGTCTGCTTGCCCTTGAAAGCTAAAAAAAAAAAAGTGTTTTGGGTTAGGATGCAGGGGAGCTGGGAGAGCGGCAGTTGTTCTGAAAACTAGGCCGAGACAGAAGAAACCAAGCCACTCCGGTCTCAGCGTAGCTCTCATTTTTGAGAAGGGAGGACACCATTCTAACAGAAAAGAGGGCTGTGTGTGTGTGTGTGTGCGAGTGTGTGTGTGTGTGTGTGTGTGTGTGTGTGTGTGTGTGTGTGTGTGTGTGTGTGTGTGTGTGTGTGTGTGTGTGTGTGTGTGCGAGTGTGTCTGTGTGTGCGTGTGTGTGTGTGTGTGTGTGTGTGTGCGCGTGTGCGTGTGTGTGTGTGTCTGTGTGTGTGTATGCGAGTGTGTGTGTGTGTGTGTGTGTGTGTGTGTGTGTGTGTGTGTGTGTGTGTGTGTGCGAGTGTGTCTGTGTGTGTGTGTGTGTGTGTGTGTGTGTGTGTATGTGTGTGTGTGTGTGTGTGTGTGCTGTTCGGTTCCTGTTTCGGCTGCGGGGAGTTTTGCGACGCGCGGGCGTTTTCGCGGCACGGGCTATGTGGGACTATGCTATGGAGAGGAGGCAGGGCGCTCAGGCCAGGGCTATGTGGGACTATGCTATGGAGAGGAGGCAGGGCGCTCAGGCCAGGGCATGCGTCATCGAGCGGGGACTCGTTTGTCAACTTTATAGCCATCAGCTTGGAGTGGAGGCTGATTTTAACAGCAATATTTTGAAGCCTGTCTAAGTCTATACAAGGATTTGAGAATAAAGTAGAAAGAGGGGGTGGGGTGGAGGTGGGGCTGGGGGATGGGATGCTATTGCAGAGAGGCCTACAATTACACAACCAGATACATTAAATCACAAACACTAAAGAGATGAGAAATACACAGGAAGAGAGAGGAAAGGGGACAGAGTCATTTAAAATGCATCTAAAAAAGCCCTGCACACACATGCATCCAGACACGCATGCACACGCACACACACACACACAAACACACACACAAACACACACACACACACACACACAAACACACACGCACACACACACACACACACACACACACGCACACACACACACACAAACACACACACACACACACACAAACACACACACACACACACACACACACACGCATACACACGCACACACACACACACACACGCACACACAGACACACTCGCACACACACACACACACACACGCATGCAATACACACGCACACACAACACAAACACAGATACATGCATACAAACATGCATGCACACGCACACACACACACACACACACACACACACGCACACACACGCACACACACACAAACACACACACAAACACACACACACACACACGCATACAAACACGCATGCAATACACACGCACACACAACACAAACACAGATACATGCATACAAACATGCATGCACACGCACACACACACACACACACACACACACACACACACACACACATATATACAAACACACACACACGCACACACACACATGCATACAAACACGCATGCACACGCACACAAACACATACACACACGCATGCACACGCACACACACAAACATACACACATGCATACAAACACGCATGCACACGCACACACACACATATATATATATACAAAACACACATACAAACACACACACACACACACACATATATACAAACACACACACACACGCACATGCATGCATACGCACACACACACATACAAACACACACACTCACACACGCACACACACATACAAACACACATGCACAGGCACACACAAACACAAACATGCACACACACACACACACACACACACACACACACAGACGCACACACACATACAGACACACATGCACATGCACACACATACAAACACATGCACATGCATACATACATACAAACGCACAGGCACACACACACATACAAACACATGCACAGACACACACACACACACACACACACACACACACACACACACACAC
>CM056378.1:44113539-44198539 GCA_029718625.1 Synaphobranchus kaupii
GTCCCCTACTGCCACGTAAAGTGTTTTGAGCATGTCAAGGTTGGTAGGCTGCACTCCTGGTGCATTGATGTGGGATAATGGTTCCCCAAGTCGAAATTCCTCCACAGTGTAATCAAGAAGTGATCAGCTAATCACAGATTGCGAGACAGACATCATAATGTCCATATTGATTGACAGCAAAATACAGCGAGAGCCTCGAGCACACTCCTCCCGCCTTTTAAACACCAGATGTTGCATTTACACCAGGGACTCTTAAACCTTAATTTTTTTTATTTCTATGGTCTCTGGTCTCACCATGAGACAAAACTGAACCTTCTCCATAAAGTGCTACTTAAAATCATTCATCTCCGTTGAAAAATGTCTATTTATCTGATTTAATAAATAATCGATAATCGAATCTATTATATTTCGTATCCGAACGCGTCCAGGAGAGGCGTCCCTCTGGTATAGCCTACGATTAAAAAGCACATCAGTCCCGCGCGACGCACAGTCACACCGTTTACCGGCCGGTCAGCATACAGCGCGTGTTCACGGGTGGCTGGGTTGTTGCTGTCGCCCCCTTCTCTCATTGCTTAATTTGGCTTAAGTATGAGAAAATCTATATTTTAGCCTGCAGTGTCAAAAAAACCGCCAATACTTGCTGTTTGTAAGTTTTAGCCTCGGCTACTTATCATCGCAGAATCAGCTTCATTAACTGACAGGAGAATCCAAGATACAGACGCTTTATTTTGTGTAGCTAATGTCAGTCCCCGACAACAGGACAAATCCTCTTTAAAATAACATGGTTTCATACAGAATTCCTGAAACAAGTCCGTATTCATTTTTGAAGAATTCTAAGAAATGTCGCCTGTCTGCATTATAGATGCGTTGTGGCACTGGCAGCCGCGACTGCATTTTTGCAACGCAGTGCACACAAATCCAGGTAACATCTGGTCGGCTTCCGCGGAAATAATCTGACTTTCTTTGTTACAGGTAGGCATTTCAAATATAGTTATTTTTTAAAGCACAAAAAGCGTCAGAGATAGCTTTTAACAGAAATCCAAGACCACTACTTGGTCGCAGGTAGGCTATATGTTTTCAGGTTAACAGATGCAAATGCACATCTTGGCGGCTAGCCTGTGCAGTCTGCGCACGCTGGATTTTTTTCTTGTGTCAGACGGCACAAAGGATTCGGATGTGAACTTGACGGAATGTTCACCATTGTAACGCGGCTGTCTGCTGCCCCGCTGCACTTAGCATTTCGTGCTCGCGATTAGGCTACTGCAAGGGCAAATACACCATGGTACAGCAACCATTTACAGATAGTGCACAACAATTGGTTATATTGTTGCCATTATTATCATATAATACAAAATAGTTAAGGCGAACAAAAACAAACGTAAGCAACGCTTACTCTCAGAAACGCTATAAACATTATTGGTTCGCCACGATTCAATCTGTAAGCAAACGTAGGAGGCTGTCCGTAGTCTATTTAAGTAATAATGAATAACCGGTGGAAGATGCCAGACGGGACGTAGTCCAGGTACCTGTTTAGTGCCTCTATCGCAATCCATCACGCACAGGTAAATGAACCCCCCAAATCAACATTCTTTCAATAGCCTACTTTGGGTGCGGAAAAATGCGAAAAGCAAATACAGTCACAACCAACAACCAAGCATTACGCACAGATCTATACATTAACAGGAGATGCCGGGTCGCCTAATTTGCAGGCTACTTTAACATTCCACCATATCGGTTATGTGCATGCCTAGCTAGCTCGGCGTGCAGAAATCATTAGCAAATGCTAGTCAACTATCACTTCAGCAAAGCATCTCTGCAAAATCCAGTTCATGCAAGAAATCGACTGGACTACTACTTTTCTTCCTCATTCCAGATTAATAGAATTCACCCGAGCTGCAGAAGGCATTGGTACTTTTAACTACGTCTTGCAATTGTCATTAAAAATTCACAAAAAAATTAAGCAAACTGACAGCATCCGCTAGTTGTACTATGCTTGGTCAAAACAACCATATAAATGTTTCTACTTACGATTTCAGAGGGTTTTGAACCACTGTGGCCATTTTGATATAGTATGATACAATGTAACACTGCAGATCCCGGTATTGTACATGTAATATACCAGTAATTTTCAATTTCATTCATTCTCTGGGGCTGCGGCTGGAGCAGGCAGCCAATGGGAGAGTAAACGTTTCTTGACCCGTCTTGGGAAATGTAGTTTTTGCACACGCCGGTGTAAAACACAGTGAGGAGTACTGTACTACAAGTACCAAGTGTAGAGCGTTTGACAGTATAACGGTCCCGCCTCGGACTGGTATGGATAAGCCAAAACATCTACTGTAATGTCAAGGTTGGGCCATTGGACTGCCAGTCTGTATATCGCCCTCCGCTTTTATAGGAGACTACGCAATTTTTCCCTTTCTTGCAAGTACACCGATATATTTTAAGGGCGAGGCTATGCGCGAAGTAATCTCTTGGAAAAAGATCATAATTAAGGTGATTTGGACAGCAACTATACGTTTATTTAAGCTAGGTGACGATATTTAATTGTGTAATCAATAGTAGCCTACAATAATTTTGACTGCACTTGTATGAATTGAGTGTTGGACTCACGTGTTGGATATGCACATTTTCATCTATCGCAATGATTTTATTATTTATTTTGTGTTTATTTATTTATTTGTCCTTTTATTTTTGTGCCATTGAAATAACAGTCATTGTTGCCCCTGTTGAATAATGAACGTTTTCCTGATGTTGTGAGACATTGGAGGGTTTTCCTTGACTATTGACAAAATCTGTTCTTTCCATAGTTTCTCCCCTCCAAAAAATTTTTTTATTTGTATGGCATCTTGGAGTCATGAGAGACACCATGTCATACCCATGGGGGATAATTATTTTGGATTGTGACATATGATAAACAATTAAACTGACTTCTGTACTTGATACATATTTGGCAGTGCAAAAGACCCAGGAAAGCCAGAAGGTTTGGTCTCAACTTTGATGAGTGTGTGCTCCAAGGTCCACGCATGGGTCCACGTCCATCCTATCAAAATGAAATTGGTCTGCACTGTTGGTCAGCGTTGCAGCTTCTCACATGCATTCTTCACTTGTTGAGTTCACCAGGTTTAAATTAGTGAGGAACAAAACAACTGTTTGGGAAGCAACCTCAATATCATTATGCTCAGCAGTTGCTCAGACACTTTTTTATGAGAATATTGCAGGGTAGATAAGATAGATAATAACAGGCCCGGTCTTGAATGGACACACTGTTGATAACTACCTTCATCGCCTGGTATACATAGTTTATATTCTAGATGTAGAATTACATTTAAATTTGAACACAGATACTGCACTGATATGGAAGTCCTATTATTAAGTACATATGAAGACAGTTATTTGTCAGAAAGACAGCTTGGTCAGGCATTAAAAACAAAAAAAAAATCAAAAAAAACACAATTATGGGAATCCCACAGTCCTCTCTGCATTCCAGATCACTCTCCTCAATGTGTGACAACTCAGGTGACCTATAAGAGCTCTAATGCTGCAGCTTTCCTGGGACGTGGGCTGCAGGCATCCGCTGACAAATCCATACCGCAGGGGTCAGCATTACCAGCCTTTGAGGGCTGGAGCCTCACAGGTACTGGAGTTGAGAAAACAGCCGGACACAAGAGGGCTCAAAGTAAAAGTGTGTCCAACCAGCAAATGGAGCGATTCAGGTCTGGTCTAATCTCTCTTTGGATTGAAGGCCCTTCTGCTGTTAATTTTTCTTCAGAACAGTGTGAATCCAAGGCACTCTGGAAATTAGAGTGTGATCCATTAATTATATGATCAACTTTATTATGTGGAATGTCTGAAAGTGAATGAAAAAGCCAGCAAGGAGCTTCTTCAAGGTGCAGGCATGGCTAACCAAAGGTGGTATACTCTGTGTGTGTGTTTGCCTTTGTGCATCAGTCTCCATTTGTTTGTGTCTCTGTATTTAGCTATGTGTGTGTGCATGTGTGTGTAAATTTGTCTGTATCTGTGTGTATTGACCATCACCTTACAATTTATTTACGTCAAGAATACCAGTGGAGTTAACTGGTGTTCCCCCTGAATCTTAAATTTTTATCATTATTAACTTGTCATTAATCAGATTCAGTTAGTTTGTCAATTGACATTGTTTGTTCTTTTGTAATTGAGAGGGTGTACTACAAGTACACATATAAATCCTGTCTGGAGCCCTGCAGGACGGGAACACTGGTGTGTATCTCTACCACAGGTGGGCACCATCTGTCTCCAGGGACTGTTTCCCCACAGGTGTTTGAGGAATTATTTTAATTATCCCTTGACTAATGACTGGAATAACCTGGTAATTTTGTTTCTGCTCCAAATAAGGACTTCAGGCCAGCAGTGAAGATAGAAATCAGAATGAGAAATGGGACATACTGAAGAAAACCAATGATTCTTGTTTCACTAAGCAACATAGAAACACTTTGAAGAATGTCTCCTACTCCTGGGCATCCATGTGATGGGGTGTGGCCTGCTTTTTAAAAATTCCTGTCAATCAAACTCAACCGCTTGAATGCCTGGTTGGATAAACTCTCACCAAAAGTCAACCAGAACAGAGGATTTTGGTAATTTTCTATTTTCCAATGGCTGCTCTTTTTTTTGTGGAGGGGGGTGGGGGGGGGTGGATTTGACTCTGGGCCAGGCCAGTAATGGTTGTGTTGGCTCCAACCATTGAATATAGCTACAACTTCTTCACTATAGCCTATAACTACACATGGGTACACAGGGCTTTGGATATCATATTTACATTTTAAAGAATAAGGTAAGCATTATTTCAATATTTTCCCCTTCAAATTGAGGCGTTATCTTCACATTCAACCATTTAATTTGGTAAGGGAAAAAGGAAAGGAATTGCCCATGTTAACATGGATAAAATATAATCACACCTCCAGCATTTTTATTGTTATTTCTAAACAAACCTGTGGTGGGTCACACTCGTGAACTGAGCCATATTTCCCTGATCACAAGGCTCGGGTATCCTATTCTGACTTCCTCCCGTGCCTCATAAGTCTTTCGGCCCATCAAAGTCATCCATCATAAGCAGTCATAATTTCTTGTCTGTTCAGTTCAATGGAATTCTCTTGCAGCAGGACTGATAAACACCTGTCCAAGGGGGGAAACAGATTGCCTGTCCTGAATATGCAACAGCAGAAGGATTGTGTATTGAATATTGCAGACTAAGCATATTCTAGGCCTGGATCACAACCCACAGCTGGTTGTAAACTGTCAATCACATAGTCATAAGAGGATGACTCTATGAATTTGTCTAATAATGAAAAAAGACCCAGTTAAAAATAAATTATAAACAGACTGAGGGACTGATATTGCATTTTCACCATTTCTCTGAAATCATCTCCAAACATAGCCTCATAATGGAGGATACTACTCATGAGAGACAATATCTAATGTCTTAAGAGAAAAAAATTAAGTACATTTTAGAAGCAATATCCAATAACAGGGTCAATGGTATAATAGTATCTCACCAAAATGCTTTCAACATAGAAAAAAAAAAAAGCCAAAGTATACACTCTCTAATAGTATGGTATACAATATGTTGTATTATGATTTACAGCAATATACAGATGGTTGCTCCTAAACACATCTATTCGTTTTTCCAGTGGTTCCATCTAAGGATTCATCCTAATTTGCTTCTCAAGTATTTTAATGAGAAGTATTTCAATGGATTTGTATTTCGGGAGTTTACTCAAATTATTTTAATCTATTTGTTGTTTTAAAACTTATTAATAATCCGATTTATATTCTTATTTTATCTCAGTAGAATACAGAAGAGAATGATGTCTGCACTCTTCTCAAAAATAGACCAAAATGAAATTGGAAGTATCCTAATTTATTGCAGAAATACAAGATTTGATTTTGGTCTATTTTTTTTTAGCAGTGTGCAGACAAAAGTTTCTCTTGACTAGTATCCAGTACCATAATTTTTAAAGCATATATACAAATCTGCACATGGTAGTCTTCATCACATTTCAATCTCAGTTGAATGACGTAACAATGTTCTTTGTGGAATTCATGTATATATTCTACACACAATGGTAGTGTTTGCTTATAAATATTATGTAAATCTACAGTGCATGTATCTTGTATGTGTCTACATTTTAAATCTGTTTACCCATGTCTGTATGTGTGCTGTGTATTATATTTTTATGCCTGTCATGTAATTTAGGCTGCGGCTGACAAATTGGTTTCCCTTTTGTATAAATTAAGTTACATTGTATTCTTTGATGTTATATTGTTAGAACTGGAGAGTCATTAAGCAGATGTCCTTGTCCCAGGCAGCTTATAATATATGGCATTAAATACCATAAAAACTGGACCAACAACAACAATCTGTTTTTGATGTCATTATATTTTATCACACTGTGTTATATTTTAAAATAAAACTAGTAAATAAGTAATTTAATATGCAATTGAATAGTCTTCAATGGACAGTAGACTTCTCCGTGTGAGTCCATGAATTTATGGTTTAAATTTACAGTACATACAAGTTAATTATCATATTAAATCTGTATTGGCTTAATTCTACCATCTGACCAAGGAGTTGTACAGCTGGTAAAAAAAAAAAAAAACCTTCTCATTTATTTATCTTGAAAATTAGAGTAGCTATAACCTGCACCTGAAACATTGGAAAAGAGGCATTGTTTTTCTGTGATTTTTAGGTGTATGGAAATAATAAGTTCACTTGATGCCCATGATTTAGGTACTAGGTCTCCTTCATATGTGACCAATTGGAACATCATGGATTAGTGATGGAATTTCACTCAGTGTCTACGGCTAACTGCTATGGCGCCACTTTGCTGCCACACTGACACGGGCTATTTATAGACCCAATGCTAACAAATATTTAATGAACATTGCTGTATGGAATGATTTTTCAACAGGACGTGTAGTTGACGGGCTCACACGGACATCCAAATAATAATAAAAAAATAGGTGCTGTCATTTTTTGTCAGGTTAACGTTATTCGAATTGTGATCATTTAAATAAAACATGACTGGTATGTATCCAAAGTATAAAACTGTAAATAAATAAATAATTAAAAAAGAAGAAATAATTTATCCTGTATTTAAACGGCAATCAATATTTCTCATTAAATTGATTACAAATTCAATCAGTTCATCTCCAGAAATAACGTAAGTTTAGAACAGAAAAATGCTACTGTAGGCTACAGGCTACTTCCGTGGCAACGAATTGTTTCTTTAGCCTAATGTCACGACTCTTCAGCATCTTTTGGTCAATTTCAATTCTACGCATCTCCACGTGGTGACGCTGCTGCATCAATTCGTACTGCGTGTTGTTGTCGTGATAACGCTTGCTGGTAGGCTGCATGATTTATCTGTTTTGTTTCTCCCATAGCCTATATCTCGATGGGTTCTCCACAGCTCAGTATCTCAGTCCCGATTGGTGCAATGGCTTGTGGGAAATAAGCATGGAAACGCTGCTTAAATTGTCTTTTATTGGTTTTAAATGTCATTTTAAAATAAAACCATTTCATTACATTTAATTATATTTTCAAACCTTCATTTCACAGTTTTTTAAAAACATATTTTGTCGGGGGGGGGGGTTTATTTCCCCTCCCTTTTTAATTTCTAAAAATTAACATGCAACATTCATAACACGACAGTAAATTACATCACATACAAAAAGGAGAAGGTTACAAAACAAAAAGGAAATCACACGACATTGAAATGAAGGATAGTCCATGCGTTCCCGGGTCATTGGGTGGGCAATTGTTCTGTCTCTCTCTCTCTCTTCCTTGGGATGGGGGGGGGTGGACTAAATGATCAGTTCTTTCCAATGGTCCACCCCCCATTTCTCTCTCGCCAGACACTTGTCCTTTGCGTAATCGACCATAACGCCGTCTTGGAGGAGGTTTTGCGCCCTCCTCCTGAGAGTGACCAGGTCTACAGTCGTCTTTTGGTAGACCTTGATGTTCCTCGCCTCCCACAGGACCTGCTTGATAGTATTAACGATCCTCCACTGACGCTGGAGCTCCGGTGTTTTGCATCCTCCACGGGGGCCGTAGAGGACACTCTCAGCAGTCAGGGAGGACCTAGGCAGCAACCTGTTTCGGGAGACAGAAGAAACAACAAGGCCCCAGACCCGTCTGGCCACGGAGCACTCCCAGAACAGGTGGTAGATGTGTTCTGAGTCAGTGCATCCGTGGGGGCAGCGCTCGGTCAGGGCCAAGTGCCGCTTAAACATAAAGGACCTGGTGGGGAGACACATGTGGGCAGACATCCAGGCAATGTCCTTTTGCTTATTGCTTAAACATTTATGTAGGACATTAGCCCAGATTATAGACGGGTCCAGGGTCGTGCTGCCCCTCGGGAGTGTCATGGTCTCCTTTGATCTTAAATGAGCCATGATGATTTTATAGCTCCACGAGGTCAGCCCGGCCCTGGGCAATCCCGCCCCAAAAGCAAAGTCCCTCAGGGCTCGATATGCATATGGGGGGTCCCAGCTGTACGGTATGGTGAGGTCCAGCGCACACAGGCCCATCGTCCTCAGGAAGGGAGTGGCATAGTACCTAGCAAAGGCACCAGAGGCCTTCTCTACCTTCCGAGTATTCTGGACCAGTGCGGCCAGACCCTGCACCAACACGATGGTAACAATGTCTGGAACCCCCCTGCCCCCATTCTGCTCTTCCTTGAGGAGGGTAGCTCTTTTCAATTTTTCCATGGTGCTCCCCCAGACAAAGCGAAAGGCCATTCTAGTAAGAAGTTTACTAGTGGCCTTGTCTGGGGGAAACACCCTCCCCAAGTAGAGACAAATGGGAAGGACTATTGCCTTCAGGACCAGGATCTTACCCGTCTGAGTCAGAGGCCGCACGCCCCAGCTCTGGAGTTTAACCTGGACGTGGCGGAGGGTTTCCTCCCAGCTCAGCCTTCCTTCTCCGTCTGACTGGAAGGTCACCCCCAGGAGCTTGATCTTATCTCTGCGTACAGGGAAAGCAACGGTTAGTGGCTCCCTCCAATGACGAGACAGAAACAGCTCACTCTTGTCCCTATTGACTAGGGCGCCAGTGGCTGCACAGAAGTCATCCAGCACCTTGTTGGCAACGGCGATGGAATGACTATCTGTGCCGACGATGGTGATGTCGTCCATGTACGCCATCACCCTAAGCCGCTCCCCCTGGGCCCCGGGCAGTGGATACCCAGCGATGCCCGGGTTGCCCCTGATGGCCTGAAGGAACGGCTCGAGGTAGATGACGTACAGGAGGGATGCTAGGGGGCATCCCTGCCTGACGCCAGACCTAATGGCAAACGGGGCGGATGGCTGCTTGTTCACAACCACCCTCCCCGAGATGTCCGTCAAGCACATTTTGGTCCAGCGCAGGAGGGAGCTAGGAAAATTAAACCTCTCTAGCACCCTCTCCAAGCACACATGACTTACCCTGTCAAAGGCCTTCTCCTGGTCTAAGCTGAGAAGGCCCAAGGGGGACCCGCGCTCCCCGGAGTGGATTATGACATCCCTCACGAGGAGCAGGTTGTCATTTATGGACCTCCCTGGTATACTGCACGTTTGGTCAGGGCCGACCACCGATGTCATCAGGTGTTGGAACCTCCTCATCAGCGCCTTCGCCATGATCTTATAGTCAGCTGAGAGGAGGTTAATCGGCCGCCAGTGCCGGAGGTCCTTCAGATCCCCCTTCTTAGGGACAAGAGCAACCGCACTCTGCCTCAGTGAAGCCCCCAACCGTCCCTCCCTGTACGCCGCCCTGAAGACTTCCGCCACGTCCTCCTTCAGGAGATCCCAAAATGCCTGATAAAATTCGGCCGGGATCCCGTCAGGACCAGGAGCTTTATGTTGATTAAGGGAGCGCACGGCCCGGGTGAGCTCCTCGGCGCTCAACTCTGGTTCCCTGCTCTCATCCCCCAGGCGTCTGTCCAGGCAGCCTAGGAAGGTGTCCATGAGAGCCCCATCTGCGGGCCTTATGCTGTATAGACCCGCATAGAACTCCCTGGCCACCTCCCGGACCTCAGCCTCTTCAGACACCACCACCCCTCTGCTATTATAGAGGGAAGAGATGTTGTTTGCTTTTGACCGTGCCCTGCGGAAGAAGTACCTCGTGCACTTCTCATCCTCCTCAAGGCCCTGGAGTTTGGAGCGGAAGGTGTATTTTTTCCGCTCCTCCCGATAGAGGGCGGAGAGGCTCTGTTTAGCGAGTGCAACCTCGCTGCTTACCTCCAGGCCTCGGGTCTGGAGGAGGCTCAGTCTCTGGAGGGCAGCATTAGCGTGGTCAAAAGCCGCCCTCCTTTCCTTTGCCTTCCTCCGCCCGACTGCCCGGAAGTAGCCCTGCACCCGCTCCTTCACCATCTCCCACCACTCTATCGGGGAGTCAAAAAGATGTTTTAGACTCACCCACTCCAGGTACCGCCTCGAGAAGGAGAGGCACACTTTGGGGTCCTGGAGATGGCTGGTATTCATTCTCCAGAGACCCCTGCCGATGGTTATGGCCTTCTCCCAGACCAGGGACACGGTCACCATGTGGTGGTCCGAGTAGTGCACTGCCCGGATGGAATAGGCGTGCACTCTCAGGCCTGGGGAGAGCAGGAACATATCAATGCGTGAAGAGGAGACACCAGAAGAGCTCACCCATGTATGTTGTGGGGGAGAGGCGCCCCCGGCGTCGTGGAGGGAGAAATCCTCTATGATAGACCGCAGCTCGTCGCTCGACCGATCTTTCCTTGGTCTGCTGCGGTCTTCATCCCTGAGGGCACAGTTGAAATCCCCCCCCACGACAACCGGCATATTGCAATGTATGATGGTTCTTAATTTTGAAAAGAGGGAGACCCTCTCGGCTACGCTGGTTGGGCCGTACACATTGACCAATCTAAGTGGGGAACCCCCGACACTGATGTCTGTGACGAGGATTCGCCCACTTTCCAAGATGTTATTGCCTGTGATTTTTACAAAAGGATTTTTGGTCAATGTGCCGACCCCATCGGCTCGAGCGACGTTCGAGCCGGACCAGAGAGAGTCCCCCATTCTCCACTCCTCCCTCAGAGTGTCATCCATAGTGCGGAAAGGGATTCCGCACTCCTGGAGTAGGATGACATCCGAGGGGATTTGCTGCAGAGTGGAGAAGACTGAGTGGCGTTTGTTGGGGTCCTTGATACTACGGGTGTTTGAGGTGGTGAGTGTGAGTGTCATGATAATGTTTATTGCTTAGCTGTGTCATGTAATCCGGTATTATTTTTTGCAATATCTTGGCAGATTTTGTTGAGGCGGTCCATAACTGTGTCCTGGTTATTGTGGCGCCTACTCACCCCCTGACTCGGTCCGCCCCCAGGTCTCCCCTCCATACTGCCTGGCAGGTTCCGTCCTGGAGAGGTGGGACGTGATGGCTTTGCCCCAGGGTCCCCCTTTGCTTCGGAGGGCCCTTGAGAGGGGAGCTGTTGGGTGCTCTTGTTGGGTGCGGGGTCGGGGCCAGGAAGTGGCCGGTCGTTAGTGGGCCTGCTTTGAAAGGTGATGGACTTTGTGAGGGTTTCTTTTTGATGGAGAAGCGGTGGTGGAGATGGCTTACTAGGGCGAGGTGGGGGTTCTGGCCTGACTGTAGGTGGGCTGATGTTACGAGTGTTTGTATTTTTCTGTTGTATCTTGTGGATTGGTAGCTTGTGATGGCGAACTATTGCTGGGTTTGGGGGTTGACCGGGTGGTTCTATCCTGTTTGTTTTATTGTGTTTTCCCTTTCTTTTCCTATTCGCCAATTGCCATGTTGTAAAAATGTCCGGGTCTAAATCTGCACTAGAGGAGTCCGACTCCTCCACCGTGATGGGGGTGTCCGAGTCAGGCTCCTCTTTAACGGTCGTGACTATTTGAATGGGTTGTGAAACTTCAGGGGAATCTGTATATAGGGGAGGTCCAGTACAGTTAGTGCTTAAAGGGGCTTGTGCAGTGTCTTGTGAGGGGATGATTGTTTCAGGCTGTGGAGGGGTTGTGGCTGGTGTTCTGGTTCTGGGTGCTGGGGTAGGGGTAGGGGTAGGTGGACGGGGGGGGGCAGTAGATGGTGGAGGAGGTGCGGTGCTCCTAGCCCTGTTTGCGTACGAGAGTGGGCAATCTCTATAGAAATGCCCACTCTCCCCGCATAAGTTACAGGGCTTTGGGTCCCGGCATGCCCTGGTCTCGTGCTCTCCTCCGCAAGTCTTGCACTTGACCACTGTGCAGGCTGCGGCTAAGTGACCTAACTCACCGCAGTTCCTGCACAGCTTGGGCATGCCGTTATAGAACACCACACCCCTATCCCTCCCCAGCGTGATGGTGCTGGGGATATGACATACCCCCCCCACTACATAAGGGTCGGGTTTTAGCTGGACCAGCCACTTCCTGGCCCCGGTCCACACTCCATCCTCGTCAAGGACCCTCCTAACGTCGGATTTAACATTTCCATACCTGCCCAACCACGTCGAAACATCATGGTCCTGCACAGTCTCATTATAAAACTGCACAGTGACCACTTTGTTCTCCGTGTCGGACAGGGGCTCGACCGCAAAGTTGCTAAGGGGACGCCTGTCCTTCCCCTCTCTATAGAGGTTCCAGAACCTCTCCAGGATATTGGGGTTCTTGAAACTTACTTCAAAGATATCCCCCTGACCTGGAACCTTTACCAGGCAGTTAAGGTCAGCTGGCACGAAGCCCATACCTCTCTGTAGCACTGCCCTGCTAAACTCCAGACGGGTCAAACCTGTCACTCTCGTCTCGGGTCGAGTTGGGTTCGGGCCTGCAGCACGACCTGCCCCCCCTGCGGTTGCTGGTCCAGGGGCGCCCTCCGTAGCTGCGCCCTCGGCCCCCTGTCCCGCCGGGGGGCCCGCACCGGTGCTGCCGCCTCCCTCCTCGACCCCTTGGATCCATGTCAGGCGTACGGCGTTATGGCGTCGCGTCCCTGGAACAGGTCTGGCTGCCATCCCCCTTCCTCTCGACAAGGCCGGACTCTGCACTGTTCGAAAAAAACACAGAGACAGCACTCAGGAGATGGTGTTCCTTCCGGGAGAACCAGAAGAACAGCAACGCAAAGCAGGCTGAAAAGGGACCAGCCGAGGGCCGGCCCCTCACACCGCTGCGTGAGGACCTCCCTTTCTGGTGCAGGCGGCAAGCGTTGAACTCAGATGGTGTTGAGGTCTGGATCGCCGCCTTCCGTCTCAGGGGGGTCTGCTGCTCCGGTCCTCCCAACTGCCTGCTCCTCAGCTTCGTCCTCCGGGTCTGGCCTGCTGGTTCTGCTGCGGGCCTAGGAGGAAGGGAGGGAGAGACGGATCACCAGGGCGAAGGCCCAGCTGTTGGCTGGTGAGGCCCGGAGAGAAAAGCAGCCCTTCCGGGCCTACTCTCCGGGTAAGATCCGCACTCCCCTCGGGCCTCCTGGCGTCAAGCGTCCACAGCAGTAGTGTCGATCCCGGAGCGCTGGAGTCCTACGGCAGGGGTCCTCCTGGTGCTGTCCTGGCTTCGGCGTTGGGGTTTAGCAGGCCGCAGTCAAGCCACTGGTACCTGCCTCGCCCCAAACGCTGGTGACGGTCCGGCCTTGTCCGCCGGTCTGGTTTCGAACCACAGCCGCAGGCAAGCCACTGGTACTGTGATTCTCCACCGGACCTTCAGGGAACAGAAGGGGGCAGTAGAGAGTAAGAGAAGAGAGAAAGAGAAAGACACACCCACCCAAAGTTACAAAACAGCCGGAAAGACTCTCTGTCTCCCACTAGTGGTAGTAGTGTAAGGCAGAGGATCCTTTCGTGCTGAAGAGAAACCCAGGTACGCAAACGCTGGAGAGAAACGCTGCTTAAAGTGTTATTGTTGTTGTCGCCACCGCCACCGACACCGACACCGGCCATAGATTCCACTCCCAGTGCAGGCAGGAAGTAGGCTACAGACGTTCAGTTATGGTGTGAACCGAATCATGTCAGACTTGCTGCTGAAAGAGATGGACGAACTGTCGCTTTGTCGCCAAAAAAAGGATGAGGAGAACGACAGCGGCAGGAGTTTCCTTTTGGTGGACGAACATGAAAATCTGCAGGTATAATTAATGTTTGTTGAAAAGATAGCTAGCTAGCTAGCTAGATAATGTAGCGTAACAAAGTCCACCGATAACACGCGCAGATAACTAACGCTAACTCGTAGCTATAGCAGTTGTCAAATAAATACATAACTTGCTGACAAAAGCCAAGGTTGTCAACAATTTTGAGCTTAGCAACATATTACTAACTCGCTATCAGTCCATTCAAATAACGTTAGATCTAGCTAGCTACCTAGCTGTACGACTGGTTTGCACAGTAACATTAGGTTGTTAGCTAACCTAAGTATCCATAGCTGTAACGCTACAATAGGAGAAAACAGCTGTCATGTTGCGATTTAGCGAACTAGATACTACTGCCATAATAATCTAGCTAGCTAATGTGTTAGTTAGATGTCGCGATTCGCTGGATAGTTGACATTTGCTAGCAGATAGCTAAGTTAACATATTGTAGCTTCACTTTCGATTTAGGACCAGAGCTAGTCAATTATTGAGTCGTCAGTAGAGGATACAGCCCTTGGCTAACGAGCAAAGGTTCGCTAGCCAGTCTTACTTTTATTTATATTTAACCGAATGTTAGCTAACGTTACACTGTTGTGAGCATGAACACTAACGTTACTTGACTATCATTGTGATATAACATCCATAGATAAGTGTCGCGATTATTTAAGTGTGAATAACAAAAAAATAAGGTGTTTATAGGTGGCCTAATTTATCTTTCTTACTTAGCTAATGCTTGCTAGCTAACGTTAGCTAGTTAAATAGCGTGTTTAGATAGTGATGTCACCCAAACACGTGAGGCTGTGGAATAAAATGAGCTTCGTCCGATTCCGAACAATTTTGTCCAGGTTTTGCCTCGAATGTCCGCGGAATTAACGTTAATTCCATTTACTCGCCGGTTATGATTACTTATTCAACTTTTCCCACAAATATTTTTCTTTCCAATATATAATGCGTCGCTGGAAAAATACAAATTAAGCGGACAGCACAAAACTCAGTTCTCCCACTGGAGACCGGTGCAGTCATAAAGGTTCAGCACAAAATAAAGTAGGCCTCGTGCGATAAAGTGTGTCCCCTGAGTTATAAAATAATAGGATGTAATTTCAGGAGCTGGGCAATCCTGTAATAGTGTTTACTTTCAGTGGTTTGAGTGGTAAGAGATGTCCCCTGATCCAACCATATTCTTCCATTTATACCATAATAAAATACATTTATTTACTTTATGAGCCCCCACCCCCCCACCACCTCCAACCTCTATAGTCCGCTCACTGCTGACTCAACAAATAAGGTTCTCACAGTGCTGCCGTAACATTGTCGAAACGTTACCACAACATGGCAGCCGTGTTTTAAGGAAAGTTGTCCCCCTGCAGGTGCGCGACGAGGCACAGTTTTTAGAGAGGCTGGGCTGCCGGAACGTTCCCAGTGTCAAGGTGCTGTCCATCTTCGGCAACACGGGAGACGGGAAGTCGCACACACTGAACCATGTGCTGTTCGGCGGGGAGGAGGTTTTCCCCACCTCGCCCCTGCAGAGCTCCTGCACGGTGGGGGTGTGGGCGGCCTACGACCCAGGCCTGCGGCTGGTGGTGCTGGACACCGAGGGGCTGCTGGGAGCGGCGGTGGGGCAGAACCAGCGCATGCGGCTGCTGCTGAAGGTGCTGGCGGTGTCGGACGTGGTGGTGTACCGCACGCGAGCCGAGCGGCTGCACAACGACATGTTCGAGTTCCTGGGCCGGGCCTCGGGGGCCTACCAGCAGTACTTCACGCCGGAGCTGCGCGCCCTGTCCAGCCGCTGCGGCCTGGAGGTCCCCCTCTCCAGCCTGGGGCCGGCCGTCATCGTCTTTCAGGAGACGTCCCGCACCAAACTGCTGGGACAGGGTATGCCATACTCCCCGCCCCGCCAACACACACACACACACACACACACACACACACACACACACACACACACACACACACACACACACACACACACACACACACACACACACACACACACACACACACACACACACACACACGTCAAGTCAAGTCATTTCATTTATAAAGCACATTTAAAAACTCCAGGAGCTGACCAAAGTGCTGTACAAGGTCTACAAATCATGATAAAAATGCACATTTGCACAGTAGGACAATAAGACAAAACAGTATGACAATACAGTAAGGTGATAGACACTACAGTAAGATAATACAGTAAGACACAGTAAGACAACACAGTAGGACAGTACAGAAAACAAATAGGGCAGGATAACAGCTATACAGAGAGGTAGGCTACATAATGAGGTGTATATGATACATGTTTAAGGTTAATCGAATGCTAGTGAGTAAAAGTGCGTTTTGAGTTGGGACTTAAAAGCATCCACAGAGGGAGCAGATCTAATTGGCTGCGGGAGACTATTCCATAGTTTGGGGGCCATAACCGCAAATGCGCGGTCACCTCGAGTTTTTAATTTGGTGCGAGGGATGGTCAGGAGGGCCATGTTTGATGACCTAAGAGACCTGGAGGCTGACAAGGGGGTTAAAAGGTCCGTAATGTAAGAGGGAGCTGCGCCCTTCATGGCCTTGAAAACAAAAAGCAGGATCTTAAAATCTATTCTAAAATTAACAGGGAGCCAGTGGAGAGAGGCCAGCACAGGAGTGATGTGTTCTCTCCTTTTGGTACCGGTCAGGAGCCTTGCTGCAGAATTTTGGACTAACTAGGCGGGATATGGATGCTTGGCTGATGCCTGTGTACAAGGAATTGCAGTAGTCAAGTCGGGATGTGATAAATGCATGAATTACTTTTTCCAGATCACACACACACACACACACACACACACCACACACATACACACACAGAAGCACACATACACACACACACACACACACACACACACACACACCACACACATACACACACAGAAGCACACATACACACACATACACACACACACACACACACACACACACACACACACACACACACACACACACACACACACACACACACACACACACACACACACCACACACATACACACACAGAAGCACACATACACACACATACACACACACACACACACACACACACACGTGCGCCACCCCCACCACGGCCAAGTACACCACATACTACCTCTATAGCGATGAGGCACAGTGGTGAGTAAAATCACCGGTATGGGAACTGCACAGTGGTTTGCAGGTTTGAATTTTGGGCCCTACACTGCTGCTGTGCCCCTAAGCAAGGAACTGACCTGCCTTCACATAGCCCTATGTCCGACTCTGCAAATGGGGGATGTGTAGTGATGTATAAAACACAAGCTGTTTAAACCATTAGCAATGCAAGGTTCCCTCAAACAGGTATCATTAAGGACATGGTTTAACAGCTACGTAGGAGGTTAATTGCTATGCAAAGTATAGTGTGGAGATGAAATTACCCTAGTAGGTGGAAGCCCTCTAGGTCTCACCATATAAAGTATGAAAGTTATAGGTGGTTAGGTAAATGGCTGTGTTGTAGCCGTCATTAGTTCGCTTAATTATTCATACAACTACATGGTGACTGTCTGTCATTTAAAATGGCTCTTAAAAGGTTCTGAGTACCTTGTAAAACCTCACATCCCCCAAAAATTGAATTCTCAAGAACAGCAAAATAACTTATTTTTTCCGCCATTTACCCAAACAGCCTTGGGTTCAGTCATAAGGGGTCAATTGCGGCGAGCTTAGCTGGAGTTCAAACCTCAGGTTTCAACCCCTGCACCACAGAACTGCATTACAAATAATCCTTATTTCACAGATTCTGATAGCTGTTCCAGTTGTAATGTAGTGTGGTTTAGGGGTTTAAACCTGAGGTTTAAACTCCAGCTAAGATCGTTGAAATTGACCCAAGGGGTTTCAAACCACCTTCAGTTGTTGAGTCAGGTGATATTTAATGACGGATTACATTTATGCGGCGCCGTTCACAATCTCAAAGCAGTGTACAGTGAAGAAGTGGAAGCTCACCTCAGGCACCACAGACTTATTTACAATACACAGAGCTGGATGACCTCTCAGCCCGTGGTTAAAAAAGGCACAGAATGGACCCCTCCCTTAACCACGCCTCCTATGTGTGTGTGTGTGTGTGTGTGTGTGTGTGTGTGTGCGCCCAGAGAGTGATGTCCCGGGACAGGCTGACGCCCTGCTGCAGAAGCGTTTCCACGACCAGGGGCTGCGAACGGACGCCTTCAGCTCTGTGCAGTATGTGGGTACCCAGACCATCAACCCCCCCACTGACTACTCGCTGCTGCTCCGGGCCGTCCGCCAGCAAGTGGGCAACACTGCCACCCGCTCCCCCCGCCAGCCTGGCATCGTCTTCAGTGCCCTGCAGGTGTGTGTGTGTGTGTGTGTGTGTGTAGAGTACGCTGTGTATGTGTGTGTCTGTGTATGTGTGTGTGGAGTACGCTGTGTGTGTGTATCTGTGTACGTGCGCGTGTGCGTGTCTGTGTATTAATCTATGTGAATGTGGTTTCCATTTCTGTCTGATTGTATTGTCTTTGTGTGACAGTATGGTCTGGGTATGTTTGCCAGCCGTTGCATACGGCTGATGATTATGGATATGCTATTATCACAGTTACTGCATATAAAATAGCCAAAAGACTAGGAAACGCTTTCTTTCGTACTCCTGCAGTTAAAGGGGAATTCCACTCAAAAACAACATTAACCTTATTGAACAGATAAAGGCACAATTAATTGAAGGGATAGTTTGGAATTTTGGACATAATGTCTCAATTACGACTTACCCATGATGTAGTTGATTGATGGAAACCATTTTCAGCTAATTCCATGCTGTCCCTAATCTTGGACATACACACGTTGCTAATGCTAGCACAACTCTAAGGTAACCGGTAGCATACTTTACGTTACCTACGAATGTAGTGCCGGCACTGGTCGACTACAACAACAAAGAAGAGCAACAAGTTGCAATGGCCATGTTTGCTCCGCCGCCGTACTTCCACAGAGAATATAGGTCAGCACTAAGTAAAGGATTCAACGATAGTTTGACTTAAAAAATTATGGTATAAACACTGAAAATAACCCAGATAGACTGTTGTCGTATTTTATTTGCTTTGGGTGCACTGTGGAGTGTTTAAGTGCGTTTGGTAGTGGATGCTACCAGTTACCTTAGAGTTCCGCTAGCATTAGCAACGTGTGTATGTCCAAAAGAAGGGACAGCATGGAATTAGCTGAAAATGGTTTCCATCAATCAACTACATCATGGGTAAGTCGTAATTGAGACATTATGTCCAAAATTCCAAACTATCACTTTAAGTCTTTACTGAGTTAGTTGAATATAAAGTTGAAAATTCGATAGAGGTATACATCAAAATGGTGTATACCTCTACCACTTCGTAGTTTTTGAAAGACTACAGTGTTTTCAAGTGGGCGTGTAAATTACATAGCAAGTAGGCAGAGCCAGCGAGGGAAGAATTGCTGCCTGCATCTCACTGTTCTGAATAGGGACCACAGAATGAGTTCTGTGGTAGGGACACATCGTAGATCAAGCTAGCTATCATTGCTATTTTATCATAATGTCAGACAATTACATTGATAGGCTACTTTATTTCCTAAAGATGTTTTGGCAAACTAAACCAAACGACTCAAGTGCTGTCGGTTACAGAGTGGAGCTCCTCCGCTATTCCCTGATTCCCTGTAGCCTACATCTTCCTCTTCCTTATTGAATCACCCGGTAAGGAACCATGTCAACTAACGTTACATTATGACATTAGCTAGCTGATCATTGAATGGTTTCGCTCTGAGCATTCGATTACAGAAGTATTTTTTCTGGGCTAGTGCATTAGCTGGGTACTTGGCCTGAAACAAATAGGTTTTAAAATGTTTGCCATGGAGTAGCCTATAGTAGGCTAGCTAACCTTGCATTCGTTAATGGAAGGAGGTTGGATAGTGGGGTGATAAATGCGTCGTTTCCATGTTTTTACCAACATCAGTGTCTTCGAGTTGCACTGGGAAAGTTTGGGCTTGGCTAGCAAACATAGCTAAAACAGCTAACAAGTAGCTTACAACAATGACGTTTTTACTTTTAATTGCATATGTTTAATATTCTGTATTGGCATGTTGGTCGATACAAAAGCATTTCATACTGAAAAACGTGAGGTAGGGGTTGATTTTCCGACATGGAACCGGGGTGCATAGCCTAGCAAGTGTTACAGACTTCCGTTTTCACAATACCAAACCTAGATAAATGAAGGGCCGTATTTCCCCAGTTTTTCTGGAGACTATTTTCTCAGTATAACTGTTACATTAGTGGCTAACTTGCTAGCGAGTTACATGTCTCGTCTCTAACTTAGAAACGCTGCAGACAGGCAGGCACTACACTAGCAGTAAAATGCCCAGCCCCTTGGCCTCCGCTTCTGTAACGTCATTCAGTGGGCGTGGCAACCTGTTGTCTTAACTGTAAGCTTTGTGACTGTTGTAGTTCATTCTAAGGCAAGTACCTGGTACATGCGCAGTAGTTTGGGGCTATACAGTCAAGCCGGAAAGTCTGCACACCCCTTTCACCTTCTCCACGTTTTATTACGTTACAGATATATTCTACAATAGATTGAGTTCATTTTTTGTCTCAAAATTCTACACAAAATAGCCCATAATGACAAAGTGAAAACAGGTTTTTAAACATTTGTGCTAATTTATTAAAAATCAAAATGTAAAATATCATATGTACACAAGTGTGCACACCCTTTGATATGACACCCAAAAGTGAGCTGAGGTGCATTTTGTTTTCACTGATACTGCTTGAGATGTTTCTACAACTTAATTGGAGTCCACCTGTGATAAATTAAATTGATTGGACATGATTGGGGATTGCCAACACCTGCCTATATAAGGTCCCACAGTTGACAGTGCATGTCAGAGCAAACTCCAAGCCATGGGGTCAAAGGAATTATCTGCAGACCTCAGAAACAGGATTGTGTCAAGGCATAGATCTGGAGAAGGGTACGGAAAAATCTCTGCAGCTTTACAGGTCCCAAAGAGCACAGTGGCCACCATCATTCGTAAATGGAAGAAGTTTGGAACCACCAAGAATCTTCCTAGACCTGGCCGCCCGGCCAAACTGAGCAATCGGGGAAGACGGGCCTTGGCCAGGGAGGTGAGCAGGAACCCGAGGGTCACTCTGACAGAGCTCCAGCGTATCTTTGTGGAGATGGGAGAACCTTTCAGAAGATCAACCATCCAGGCAGCACTCCTCCAATCAGGCCTTTATGGTACAGTGGCCAGACGGAAGCCCCTTCTTTGTAAAAGGCACATCACAGCCCACCTGGAGTTTGCCAAAAAGATCAAGATTCTCTGGTCTGATGAAACCAAAATTGAACTTTTTGGCTTGAATACCCAGCGTCACGTCTGGAGGAAACCAGGCACTGCTCATCACCTGGCTAATACCATCCCTACAGTGAAGCATGGCGGTGGCAGCATCATGATGTGGGGATATTTTTCAGCAGCAGGAACGGGGCGACTAGTCCTGATAGAGGGTAAGATGAATGCAGCTAAGTACACCGAGATCCTTGAAGAAAACCTGCTCCAGAGCGCTCTGGACCTCAGACTGGGGCGAAGGTTTACCTTCCAACATGACAACGACCCGAAGCACACAGCCAAGAGAACAAAGGAGTGGCTTCGGAGAAAGTCTGTGCATGTCCTTGAGTGGCCCAGCCAGAGCCCAGACCTGAATCCAATTGAACATCTGTAGAAAGAGCTGAAAATGGCTGTGTACCGACGCTCCCCATCCAACCTGATGGAGCTTGCAAGGATATGCCAAGAGGAATGGGCAAAAATGTCCAGAAACAAGTGTACCAAGCTCGTAGCTTCTTTCCCAAGACGCCTTGAAGCTGTAATCACTGCCAAAGGTGCAGCAACCAAGTATTAGGCTAAGGGTGTGTACAGATATGTAACCCCTAAATAACCTATTTTTGTCAGTAAAATAAAATTGCATATTTTCTAAAAACCTGTTTTCACTTCGTCATTATTGGCTATTGTGTGTAGGTGTTTGAGGCAAAAAATGAACTCAATCTATTGTAGTATAAGTCTGTAACGTAATAAAATGTGGAGAAAGTGAAAGGGGTGTGCAGACTTTCCAGCTTGACTGTATCTCTGCTCTCACTACAGGTAGAAAGTTGGCTGAGAGCTCATTTTAATCAGGAGGAGAGCTACTTTTCTACAAACAAAACATGATTTTTTGGTGGAATTCCCCTTTAATTTGAGACACTGTTCGTTACAAACCAGAATCTCTTCAGTATTTTTGACCACAATCTGGAAATTAGTCTGTATTAAAGATGGAATAGTTGTATTTTCTTACCTGTTGTTTTAGACAGTAACTGTATAAGCTGATGTTGAATGTAGTCATTAAATGTCTCTGACCTTCCTGTGATGTGGCCCCTCCCCTTCCTGTTCCCAGGCCCTGAGTGACAGGTTCTGTGGGGAGATACCTGATGACAAGTTCAGCCTCTACTCCTTCTTTCCGGATGAGTACTTCACCTGCTCCTCCGTCTGCCTCAGCTGCAAGTATGCACCGCACCTACCTGTCCGACTGCCTCAGCTGCGGTTCAGTGGGGGGAGGGGCCACTCAAGGAAAGGCAACAAAATAATGTTGATGAACCCGAGCAAATACTTTTGTCCTTGCATACAAAGTGATTAAGCCCCAAGGTGAAGATGTATGCTTACGATTTCCAAATTTATGGAGGGGAAATTAATGGGATTATTTAATTAGTAGAATTAAATAGAGTAAATTAAAAGAATTCCCTCTTGATGTGAAGTGTTTAAATTGTAAACTTGGAATGCTGGCGGTCTGGCACAGTGTGTTGGTTCTGTATACATGGATGCTTATTTACAAGTTCACTTCTTATTGGCAGCGCACTAACAGGTCAGTCTGCTGATTGGTTAAAATGTAAATGCCATGTTAATTATCTCCAAAAGATCAATACCAATTCCTCCTGATAGTTTAAGAGCTTTGTTACTTTCAGGATTAAAAAAGCACTGAAAAAAAAAGTAAAATCTCAACTGAATAAAATAGGTTTAATATCATAGTCATCATCATTTGTTTTCTTTGGTTCTTATGACTATGAAAATATGGTGATTTTGAATGCACTGGGTCTTTAAAGCAATGGTTCTTTTCACACTTTTACAGCTGTGCTAAGCCCTGATTCTGTACATTAGGGGAGTTGGCAAACCCCAGCCCTTAATTTGTTGCTTCCGTGTGTTTTCAGCTCAAATGGCACACACAGAGCAATAGATAACTGTCAAAGAGTCTTTTCAGCTAAAAGCACAAAGCCAGCGTTTGTCTGGCATTAAAGTGGAAAACCATGTACTCGTAACACCATGAAACACAATGACATTTATGAATGCGTTTCTCAGAAACGTGCAGAATAAAAGCCAGTGAGCAGCACCAGGTTAGCAGCATGCCTGTTCAGTGTGGCTAACATTACTGCCGCTATATTTTTGGTCTTAAACACAACAGCCCGTCTGTTCCGGTGTGGGACCGCACAGAAACACGCTGGAACTTTCCCATCATCACCTACAATGAAACCGTTATGCACAGTTATGAACCTCAAGTTATGAAACTATATTCACACACTCGAGCACATCTATATTATGTGCAACAATGTGAATAATCAGATTATGCAGTCACTGGCAACCAGAAGTGAGCCTTAGAGACATCATGTCAAGGCAATTTAACTGTAGTTTCACTACAACTCTACATTAGAAGTCAGCTCATCTCAAATAGCTGAGTATTATTAGGTCAAAGGTTTGTGTATCGGAGGGAAAGAGAGATCTATAAAATCGTATTATTACTCTGCCTGAAGCATTTTACTTTGTCTGAACTGTTCTGGATATTTCTTTGACAATATTTTATTTACGATATTTATTTTTATTGTGTAAAAAGCAGCTATCTTTGATTGGCTTGTTGGGTCTCGGACGATGATTGGTTGTGAACTGAGCGTGCTCTCTTCTGCCCCTAGTGTGCGCTGTAAAAATGGCATGAACCACCTGAAGGACGGGCTCCCTCACATAGCAGATGGGCTGTGCCATTATGCCCACCAGTACAACAACAAGGTTCTCATCTGTAAGGTAAGTCTATTCGGACCACCCTATTGGCTGTTGCTAAGCACGGAACCTCATCTGAAGAGCCCCAGTAAAAACTTGCTGGTAGAAGAGATATGTTAATGCGGGGTTCTCAAACTTGGTTGTTGTTCTTAATTCGACACTAATATCTATTGAGGGATGATTTACCCTCTTATGACCACATTATAACAGAAATAGCTATGCATTCCATGAATAACTGTCCCATATTCACATCCCAGGGCCTTTCTTCAGTCACATCAACTAATGCTTTCATTTAATGTGCTATATGGCCAATGATTTTGAAAGGGGTTAATTTTTTTTAATTGACTAACATTATAGATTGACATGTGAAGTCAATGTGATTCTAATTCATGAAAGTGTGGATAAGTAGTCACTTAGCCGAAACCATTTGTGGAATATAAAGAATATAAAATGTAAACCTGCTTTTTTATGGAAGTTTTTAAGGAAAAATGGTGGAAGAAGTTAAACCCTTCGTGCAGATGTCTAGTGACCAGAACACTGGCGCCAAGATTTTGCTCAACTGAGACATTCGTTGCTCCTGCAGCCAGACTATGAAGGGAAACCTCAAACTCCATGTTTTATCTATTTTAGTACATGATTTGTGACAACTCTGCAGAATACAGAGTTTCTAAGTGTCACTATTTTCCCGTAGCAAGTCCATTTAACAAGCAACCCCCCACCCAGTCTATACCTCCCCATGCATGACATAGTGGACAATAGCATCTATGTGTGAGTTCATAAATATATGTATTCATCATATAAAATTTGAATTCCATCATAGCAACAAGATAAACCCAACAATAGCCTGATCGTATGCCAAAAAAAGCTGTGAAAAGCCCTGCTCACTCAAATGCAAAATAAACGTGAAATTATTGTGTCATATACCAAGTCATTCTACTATAAATATCTGCTACTAAATATTAAATAAATATACAATCCTACTATTGGTTTTAAGCAATGTCCCTTTCAAAATTCAGTGGTCATTTATTGTCTTGGACAATCTGTTTGAGAAATACACACCAGTTTAGCTTGTTATTACACAACATCGAACGCAACACCCCATATACTGTACCTGCAGCTCTGAAGTATTTCACGTGATTCTGGTTTTATTCACAACCTGTTTTATCCGATAGAGGACAGTATATCCTTTTCAAACTGTTTTTCTGGTATGCTTGTCAATTTACTATGACGCAAACAGCTACAGAAAACGCATTCGCTGACGCATTCTTCCACGATTTGAAAAAAAGTACTGCTTGTAAAATTCACGGTTCTTCTTGCTGGCTCTATATATATATACGTTTGTTTTTCCACTCTATCACTGCCTTGTCCAGTAGGCTATGTTAGATATGGTTATTTTTGCATTTTGAGTGCATTTCACACACTGCTCATTCATTGCTCAGTCATGTTTTCTGTTTGAAGTACCGACTTTCATTGAAGCTAGAACATTTGCCAGCATTTTCCTGTTGGTGGAATATTATTTTATTGTTGCGTTATCATACATAATATAGGCTTTAGGCTTTGTATTTTCTTGGGCTATACTTGTCACTTAAGGCATGGAAAATACTAATTCCAATTTACTGTGCACTGATATGTGCTAGATGAATGTAAAATGTTCCTTGGAGTCATTATGAATAGAATACATACTGTAGAGTAAATGAAAAAGTGATGTTTTATTGAGGTACAATAGTGAATGATTAGGCTACATATTTAGGTGCATGTAACAGTGTGATATCAATGTTTTCATCTTAAACCATCAGAAGGGGCAAATGTATATGCTTTATAATGGACAAAACAAATTTTATTCATTTTATGACATGTATTGGATAGGGGTTTTTGACCCATAGATATCTACTCCCCTATACTGATGAAAAGATAGTAATTCCCACTTGAAAATGATGCAAAACTGAGTTTTATGATCCAAAACATTTGATTTGTAGTTAAATGTATAATTATTTTATGATTTATAGCAGTGCACAATTTAGCCATTTGGATAGATTTGGAGACAATAATGAACAACTGGGTATACTGCCTATATTTTGCATCATAGATCTTTAGTAGTTCTGCATATCATCCTCAGATTTTGCACACTTGTGTTCACAGAGTTTATGATCCAGGAAATGTATAGATTTACCTCTTTCATATACAGTATGTAGCTCTCTGTATTTAATTTCAAACTAAAGAAAAACATTTGTTTTGTATTTTTCCAAAGTTTCTTTGCATTTGTGGAACTTTATTTTGACTTAAATTATGAGTTTGTGTAAAAGTTTGTGTAAAAAATTGTGTAAATGGTAAAACTGTCTTGTTTCATTTAAGCCATTTGCCAAGTGTCTCTGACGCTCACACCTGTAGTTATAAAGCCTTTAACAAAGAACCCCCTAAATAGGCGAGAATTGCCCAAATTTGCCATCTGCGCAATGGGGTTAAGTGCATGTTTTAAACAGCCTTGTCTGAGCAGGAGATTGGCTGAAACAAAATTGAGCAAACACAGGGAATCCCGAGGCTGAGTTTGACTTAATGGATGTGTCTAAAGTCAGTCTCTGTAATGTTACCATAACAACATTGTTATCTGTACACACCATGACACTGAAGGCCCGTACTGGCAGCTAATCGGAGCTTCCTATTAGCTGTTGCTTGCAACATGGCATCGAAAAACTCACAATAGCATAGTGAATATAAGAATATGTTTAAGGTTTCCTGGAAGTCAGTCTCAAAGACGTGTTTTCACGTTTTTTTCCCACAACTAGAAGGAGAGTGTGTTAGAGAATGGGTCATGTTGTTTGGCTTTGATTGGAGCTCATCAGCCTGCTCTTGTTGAGATAGTAGTGTGATAATCAGGGGAAGGGCAGTAAGTGTCTGTTGTTGAGATAGTAGTGTGATGAGAAGGGGTGTAAGTGACTGTTGTTGAGATGGTAGTGTGATGAGAATCGGTGTAAGTGTCTGTTGTTGAGATGGTAGTGTTATGAGAATCGGTGTAAGTGTCTGTTGTTGAGATGGTAGTGTGGTGAGAAGGAGTGAAAGTATCTGTTGTTGAGAAGGTAGTGTGGTGGGAAGGGGTGTAAGTGTGTTGTTGAGATGGTAGTGTGGTAAGAAGGGGAAGGGGTATAAGTGACTGTTGTTGAGGTGGTAGTGTGATTAGAAGGGGTGTAAGTGTCTGTTGTTGAGAAGGTAGTGTGGTGAGAAGGGGTGTAAGTGTCTGTTGTTGAGAAGGTAGTGTGGTGAGAAGGGGTGTAAGTGTCTGTTGTTGAGATGGTAGTGTGGTGAGAAGGAGTGAAAGTATCTGTTGTTGAGAAGGTAGTGTGGTGGGAAGGGGTGTAAGTGTGTTGTTGAGATGGTAGTGTGGTAAGAAGGGGAAGGGGTATAAGTGTCTGTCCTTCCCTTTCAGAAATGCTATGAGGGGGGCAGAGAGGTCATTGTCATCCCCAAGACCTCGGCTTCCACAGACAATCCCTGGTTTGGCCTGGCTAAGTACGCCTGGTCAGGGTGAGTTTCAACCAGCGTGCACACACGTATACACACACACACACACACACACACACACACACGCAGTACCCCACACACGCACATATGCACACACAGCACTCCACACACATGTAGTCCACACACAAACATACAGTACTTCACACCCGCAAACATAGTACCCCCCAACACATACTACCCCCCCCCCCCCCCCACCACACACCCACACTTTCCAGCACAAAGCACTGATTTCTATTGGCTGAAACAGAGTAGGCACCTGCAGTAGGAGCAGCTTATGTGAATCTGAAGATGCACTAAAATGCACAAGACATTCAATTTCGCATCAGCAGCTGTCCACTTCTATGGCAGCAAATTGTTCTTTTATTGTCTTGTTGACTGCATTATTATGCACTGCAGGCTAAAGCCAATTAATGCATCATCTACTATCCAAATAGGCCTATTCACCCTGGTGAATAGCGGAAATTGCTTTTATTAGCCTAGGAGATGATTCCTCTTTTTTCAGAATAAAAATGTGTTTCAATAAACAACTAATGATGCAAGATCATGACAGCTTCTTTTGTTGAGAACTGGTTTACACTGAATGCACACATATGCAAATGCCCTTGTAGGAATTCTGTCCTTTGTAAAGTAAAACTCTGAGTTCCAAAGTTTAGGTCAATAGCAATTTAATTACAATGCAAAAATAGTCTTCATTACAGTATACAAGATACCGGGTAATCGTAAGGCAGTTCAATTACAAAATAGGGTTGTGTGTGGTACAAGCTTTATACCCCAAACCTGAAATAAAATGCTGACATAGAATGCAGGTTCCTGTCCCTGATTGGGTGACAGGCAAACAAATGGACATTGCATGTGGTGTGGGAGAGAACCAAATGGTTATTGTCACCTAGGTAAGCTGGCTAATTCCTGTCTCACACCCTAGCGGTGTCGTCGACAAATGGACACTGTATGTGGTGTGGGAGGGAACCAAATGGTTATTGTCACCTAGGTAGGCTGGCTAACTCCCGTCTTCACACCCTAGCGGTGCCGTCGACACCAGGCTTTGTTTCTAACCCCCCTTGATCATTGAGTAAGGCTGATTGTGTTAGGTGACCATCCAAGAACATTGAAGCAGGAAATGTATTTTTCCCTACACCCTTTTTAAAATCTAATTCATCCTGTTGTGGCAAAGGGTATTTGTATATTTCATCTTTATGATAATTTTCATTTTCAGACAGTTTTCAAAGTCTCAAAATCCAAGATTATGTTCCATATTGTTCCATAAATACCTCTGCATATCCTGCACACATTAATAATCTCTCTCTCTGTTCTCTCTCTCTGTCTGTTCTCTCTCTCTGTCTTTCACCCTCTCTCTCCCTCATCTTCCCTCTCTCTCGCCGTCTCTGTTTTCTCTATCTGTCTGTCTCTCTCCCCCTTTCTCTCTCTCTCTTTCCCCCTCTTCCCCTCTCTCCCCCTCTCCCCTCTCTCTCTCTCTTTCCCCTCCCTCCCTTCTCTCTCCCTCTCCCTCTCCCTGCCTCCTCCCCCCCCTCTTCCCCCCTCTATCTCTCCCTCTCTTCCCCCCTCTCTTCCCCCCTCTCTCTTCCCCCTCTCTCTCCCTCTCTCTTTCTCTCTCCCCCTGGGGTTCTTTGGGACCTGACCTGCATGAGGTACTCTTGGAGTGCTTTCGTGCAGGGACGATGCCAGTCTCCTGTAGGAGGGCAGTTCTCTCCCTGCTCCCTAAGAAAGGAGATTTAGCTTTACTAAAGAACTGGAGGCCAGTGGCACTTTTATGCACAGACTACAAAGTGCTTTCTAGAGCACTGTCAAACAGACTGAAGGACTATCTGGACACACTCATCCACACAGATCAACTGTGTACAGGGCAGAACAATAATGGACAATCTCTATCTGTTTCGAGATGTGTTGGAAATGTGCAACTTGACACTGGCATTCTCGCCTTAGATCAGGAGAAAGCCTTTGATAGAATGGACCATGTCTACTTATTTTCAACCCTTAGAGCTTTTGGCTTTGGTGACCAGTTCGTATCATGGGTGGGGCTTTTGTACAGTGGCTCAGAGTGTCTAGTGAAGGTTGGGGGAGGGCTGAGCCGGCCAATCCCTGTGCAGAGGGGGATAAGGCAGGGGTGTCCCATCTCAGGGCAGCTCTACAGTTTGGCTTTTGAACCTCTGCTGTGCAAGCTGAGAAGTCGGCTCAGGGGGCTGTCACTGCCAGGGACACAAAGACCACCACTGATAGTTTCCGCTTATGCGGATGATGTGAATGTTTTTGTCAGGGACCAGGGGCACGTGAAAGCTCTACAGGACAGCCTGGAGCTATATCAGAAGGCCTCCTCGGCTAAAGTAAACTGGGCAAAGAGTGGGGCCTTACAGGTGGGACAGTGGAGGGAGAGGGCAGCACCCAGTCTGCCTGTGGGTCTGCAGTGGGAGCGAAGAGGGATGAAGGTCTTGGGGGTTTTTCTGGGGACAGAGGAGTACCAGAGGCAGAATTGGGAGGGTGTGATGGAGAAAGTGTGTGCTAAGTTGTCTAACTGGAAATGGGTGCTACCCCAGCTGTCGTATAGGGGTCGAGTCTTGGTGGCCAATAACTTGGTCGCCTCGGCACTATGGCACAGACTGTTGGTCCTCCCTCCACCGAGAGGCCTGATTGAAGATGTTCAGCAGGACATAGTTAACTTTTTTTGGTCAGGACAACACTGGATCCGCGCCCCAGCCTTATACTTGCCAGTGGAAGAAGGAGGACAGGGTCTAATAGACATCACCTCTCGGGTAATGGCCTTCAGGCTGAAGACGGCCCAGAGACTGCTATATGACTGTGGTGTGCGGTGGCTGGACATAGCCAAGCTGATCCTGCAGAGGGCTGGTCATCTGGGCTACACCAAACAACTGTTCCTGCTGAGGTCTGAGGAGGCAGATCTGATGGGCCTGCCACCCTTCTATGCCTCGGTTCTGGAGGCGTGGAGGATCCTGAAGGCCACCAGGGACCCTGCTGCCACAGCCGGTCTGTGGCTGTTTGAGGAGCCACTCCTCTATAACAGTTTTATTCAGGCCCGGACCCTGTCCTCTGCAAATATAAGGACTTCTATGAGGGAGGTCGGTTGTACAAGCTGGGTCATTTGCTGACGCCCGCTGGGATCTTGCAGCAGCGCACCAACATCAGACCCAGGCTGCTAAATGGTATCATTACGGAGATCTGTGCGTCGCTTACTGAGCACCTGAGGACGTGCATGAAGGAGAACTGTATGCTAGCTGGCCAGTGGGAGGAGAATGTCAGATACAGCTTTCCACAGCTGGCAGTCTCTCCCAATGTGGGAGAGTGGCAGGAAGGGGAGGGCTGCCTCCTGTCGTTTGTTTTGAGGTTTGGGTAAGAAGGCAGCTTACATCCTGTGCGTGAAGATGAGGCATCTTCAGTCTTTGCAGGCCATGAAAGTGTCGAGGTGGACTGAGTTTTTTGGTCCAGGCTCTTCCCCGAAAGGCTGCTGGCGGTCCTTGTACAAGCTACCGGTTGAAAAACGGTGGAGGATTATACACGGGGCGATAGCCACGAACAGACACATAGCGCACCTGGATCCTGATCACGGGGAGGCGTGTCTCTTTTGTTCTCAGTCTGAAACCCTGACACACCTATTTGTCCAGTGTCTTAGGTTGGTGGGTGTGTTTGATTTATTAGGGGGCTGGTTTTTGGGCTTGGGGTAGGAGGTTTCCCTCCAGTTGTTTATATATGGTCCAAAATATCTAGCCAAGTAGAGGGCGAAGGTAACACTGATCAATTTTATATTAGCCACTGCCAAGCTAGCCATCTGGCTGAGCCGGAAGAACCGGGCTCAGGAGGTGGGTTGTGTGGATCCTGTGCAGGTCCTTGAAGGACTTTTGAAGGCATGGCTCAGGGTGGAGCATGCCTATTATAGCATGGTGGGAAATACGGAGGCTTTCCGCCTCAAGTGGGCAGTGGGGGGAGTACTGTGTTCAGTGGGGGGCGATGAAGACCTTGTTTTCTCGTTCTGAAACCTATGTAATAAGGGAAAGTCCGTTTTGGATTGGTGGTATATTGGTTGTGTCTTATATTTTTGTTTGTGTTTGGTTTGTTTTGTTGTTTTTCACCTCCAAGTAAGCTACCTATGTAGCTGAGGCTCTTGTGTCAGTATACCTTTGATAGGGTGTAATAAAGGGCTTTCTAAAATCTCTCTTCCCCTCTCTCTCCCTCTCCCCCCTTTCTCCCCCCTCTCTCTCCCTCTCTCCCTCCCCCTCTTCCCCCCTCTGTCTCTCCCTCTCTCCCCTCTGTCTCTCCCCCTATCTCTCGCTCTCTCTCAGGTATGTTCTGGAGTGTGCCAGCTGTGGGATAATATACCGCAGTCGTCAGTACTGGCTGGGGAACCAGGACCCAGAGAGCAGCGTGGTGCGGCCCGAGGTCAAGCACGTCTGGCAGGGGGTGAGAACCGTCCGCCGTTTCCTCCCAGTTAGGGACACCCAATCACATTCACCAACCGCCGCATCGCTGCCAGCGTCCTCTGGCGAGCGTGCATTCTCCTGCATAATGCATCCCCTACAGTCTCCACGTCGGTCGACTCCGCGTTTCGCGCAAGCTGCAGGCCTCCCACAAGCTGCACCCCTCCCTCCCTGGGCGGTGCTGTTCAGCTGTCACTGACAAGGTCCTGATTTGATAACAGACCAGAGGATGCGTGCCTTCACTAAAACTGCGCTTTATCTGGATGAAGCACGGGTTTAGCGCAGTACATTAACCCCTTTGCACAGATAGCTAGCGATAATGGCGCCGGCACCATCATTTTGCTCAACTGAGACATTCGTTGCTCCTGCAGCCAAACTATTAGTGGAAATCACAAACTGTTTTAAATTTATTGGTAGACTATTCGTGACGATTTCTGCCCAATACGGAGTTTCATGTGTCACTATTTTCCCGTAGCAAGTCCATTTAACAAGCACCCCCCCACCCAGTCTATACCTACCCATGCATGACATAGTGGACAATAGCATCTATGTTTGAGTTCATAAATATATTTATTCATCATATAAAATTAGAATTCTGTCATTGCAACAAGATAAAACCAACAATAGCCTGATCGTATGCCAGAAAAGCAGTGAAAAGCCCTGCTCAGTCAAATGCAAAATAAACATGTGAAAGTATTCTCTCATTCTACCATGTATTCTACTAGCAAGATATGCTACTAAATATGAAATAAATATACAATCCTACCATTGGTTTTACACATCAAGATGTTCCTTTCAAAATTCAGTGGTAATTTATTGTCTGGTACAATCGGTTTGAGAAATATACAACACTTTATACCGCTATTACACTATCTGAAACGTTGACTCGTAATACCCCCCATGCCCTGCAAGCCTGTCTCATTCATTACAGTTATTTCTGGTTTATATAACCTTATAACCTTAGCAACGGTATATGCCATGTCTTCTTGGGTGCTTTGAACAATTTACTACAGCCCAGTGTAATGGCAGTTTTGTTTTAACGGTCTAGTATTACACAAGCTCGATAGAAAACGCATTAGGGAGGGGAGTATTCCATTATACTGTAGTGCAATCGTTAATTTTATTTTTGATGTAGGCTACTGATTTCCATTGAAGATAGAACATTTGGCAGCATTTTGCAGATGGTGGAATACTATTTTATTTTCATGTTATCGTACATAATATAGGCTATGGCGTATATACTTGTCACTTATGGCATGGCAAATGCTCATTCCAATTTACTGTGTGCTGATATATGGTAGATTAATGTGAAAATTTTCCTTGGAGTCATTATGAATAGGAACATAAAAAAATAAAATGACAAAAAAATGCAATCCCGGGGCTAAAGTATACATACTGTAGAGTACAGGGAAAAGTGATGTTTTATTGAGGTACAAGAGTGAATGATTAGGCTACATATTCAGGTGTATGTAACACTGTGATATCAATGTTTTTATCTTAATCCATCAGAAGGACCAAATGTATATGCTTTATAATGGACAAAACGAATTTTATTCATTTCATGACATGTTTTGCATAGGGGTTTTGGACCCATAGATACAGTTGAAGTCGGAAGTTTACATACACTTACAACCCCAATTCCAAAAAAGTTGGGACAGTATGTAAAATGCACATAAAAGCAGAAAGCAGTGATTTGTAAATTATCTTTTACATATATTTAATTGAAAACAGTACAAAGAAAAGATATTTAATGTTTTACCTTATCAACTTTATAGATTTTTGTAAATATACGCTGTTTCCGAATTTGATGCCTGCAACACGTTCCAAAAAAGTTGGGACAGGGCCAAAAAAAGACTGGGAAGTTAAAAAAACACCTGTTTGGAACGTTTCACAGGTAAACAGGTGATGCTATCATGACTGGGTATGAAAGGATATCAAAAGACTCTTGATATTTTATTTTCAGCGATACTATAACCTCTCTGCATTTGAATGGATCTCTATGGGAATTGGGGGGTGGGACTAGATTAAGCTGTAAATTACATGGGAATAGTATGGAATCCATGGTTGGCTGAGTGGCTGTAAGTAATCAAGGGTCTGAGGTATCAAACGAGCCTCAAACCATCACTCTGCTGCCAGATATGCAGTAGATATGGATGGATCACTTGGAGGGTTGTTTCTCCTGGCTTATTTTTCCATAGAGTTCAATAGGAAAATGAGTCCGGAGAAACAACCCTTAAAGTGATCCATCCATATCTACTGCATATCTGGCAGCAGAGTGATGGTTTGAGGCTCATTTGATACCTCAGACACTTGATGACTTACAGCCATTTAGCCAGCCATGGGTTCCATACTATTTCTGTGTAATTTCTAGCTTAATCTAGTCCCACCTCCCAATTCCCAAAGAGATCCATTCAAATGCAGAGGTTATAGTATCGCTTCTAAGAGTACCTGAAAATAAAATATCAGGAGTCTTTTGATATCCAATTTATACCCCCAGTCATGATGTTTGCCTGTGGAATGGCAAACAGGTGTTTTTCTGAGCTTCCCCGCCTTTTTTTTGCCCCTGTCCCAACTTTTTTGGAACATGTTGCAGGCATCAAATTCAGAATGAGCATATATTTACAAAAATCAATAATATTGATAAAAAGGTAAAACATTAAATATATTTTCTTTGTACTGTTTTCAATTAAATATATGTAAAAGAGAATTTACAAATCACTGCTTTCTGCTTTTATGTGCATTTTACATACTGTCTCAACTTTTTTGGAATTGGGGTTGTAGGTTGAAGTCATTAAAACTCATTTTTAACCACTCCACAGATTTCATGTTAGCAAACTATAGTGTTGAAAAGTCAGTTAGAATATCTACTTTGTGCATGACACAAGTAATTCTTCCAACAATTGTTTACAGACAGATTATTTCACTTTTAATTCACTATATCACAATTCCTGGGTCAGAAGTTTACATACACTAAGTTGACTGTGCCTTTAAACAGCTTGGAAAATTCCAGAAAATTATGTCATGGCTTTAGAAACTTCTGATAGGCTAATTGACATTATTTGAGTCAATTGGAGGTGTACCTGTGGATGTATTGTAAGGCCTACCTTAAAACTCAGTGCCTCTTTGCTTGACATCATGGGAAAATCAAAAGAAATCAGCCAAGACTGATTGTGGACCTCCACAAGTCTGGTTCATCCTGGTTCATTTCCAAACACCTGAAGGTACCACGTTCGTCTGTACAAACAATAGTATGCAAGTATTAACATCATGGAACCACGCAGCCGTCATACCGCTCAGGAAGGAGACGCGTTCTGTCTCCTGGGCCGTGTCCGAATCAGCACTCTTCCACACTATTGAGTAGCCTTGGTGAGTAGATAGGGCGAGAAAGTCGTAGAGTATGCAAAACATTTTCAAATTGCAGTATAGTTGAAACACCCGGATGACACACTTACTTCCGGGGTTTCGCTGAGTACATTCAGGAGCACACTTTTCAAGAAGTACACAAACATTTTGGTCACATAAATATGACGTGAAGCTTCGTTTAAAAAAAAATTAGGCGCAGCTTCGCTGATGTTTTCCTTCAAATACAACAAAAACAACACGGCAGCGCAAGAGTGGGGCGCAGGGTTGCCAGACTTTCCAGCCAAATGGCGACTCAAAACTAGCCTAAATTATAGGCTATTTTTAACTGAAACCAACATATTTTAAATGAAATCATCATGTTTTTACTTTTTTAAATAAGTGCTTTTCATTTTTACCTGTGACTGCACTTTGAAAGTATCCCAATTTAGCTGTAAAACCACGGACATGGCAACACTGGTGGGACGTCTTACGACCTGCTTACGACACTTCCACAGTGCGGTTGGAAAATAGTATGCCGTTATTTTTCACGGACTGCTAAACAGTGCACATTAAACAGCACACTTCTGCCAGTGCACTGTATGCAGGAGACAGGGCGCAGTAGATAGGGCTCTGATACGGCCAACCCTAGTGATGAACGTGCTTTGGTGCGAAAAGTGTAAATCAATCCCAGAACAACAGGAAAGGACCTTGTAAAGATGCTGGAGGGAACAGGTGCAAAAGTATCTATATCCACAGTCCTATATCGACATAACCTGAAAGGCTGCTCAGCAAGGAAGAAGCCACTACTCCAAAACCGCCATAAAAAAGCCAGACTACAGTTTGCAACTGCACATGGACTTTTTGGAGAAATATCCTCTGGTCTCATGAAACAAAAATTGAACTGTTTGGCCATAATGACCATCGTTATGTTTGGAGGAAAAAGGGTGAGGCTTGCAAGCCGAAGAACACCATCCCAACCGTGAAGCATGGGGGTGGCAGCATCATGTTGTGGGGGTTCTTTGCTGCAGGAGGGACTGGTGCACTTAAAATAAAATAGATGGCATCATGAGGAAGGATTATGTGGATATATTGAAGCAACATCTCAAGACATCAGCCAGGAAGTTAAAGCTTGGTCGCAAATGGCTTTTCCAAATGGACAATGACCCAAAGCATACTTCCAAAGTTGTGGCAAAATGGCTTAAGGACAACAAAGTCAAGGTATTGGAGTGGCCAAAATTTGTGTGCAGAACTGAAAAAGCATGTGCGAGCAAGGAGGCCTACAAACCTGACTCAGTTACACCAGTTCTGTCAGGAGGAATGGGCCAAAATTCCAGCAACTTATTGTGAGAAGCTTGTGGAAGGCTACCCGAAACATTTGACCCAAGTTAAACAATATAAATGCAATGCTACCAAATACTAACAGAGTGTATGCAAACTTCTGACCCACTGGGAATGTGATGAAAGAAATAAAAGCTGAAATAAATCATTCTTTGAGAAAAACTGAGTTTAAATGGATTTGGCTAAGGTGTAGGTAAACTTTTGACTTCAACTGTATCTACCCCCCTATACTGATGAAAATATAGTAATTCCCACTTGATGCAAGTGAGTTTTATGAGCCAAAACTGTTGATTTGTAGTTAAATATATCATAAATTTTTTTTATTTAGAGCAATGCACAATTTAGCCATTTGGATAGATTTGGAGACACTAATGGACAACAGGGTACACTGCCTACATTTTGCATCATAGACCTTAGTAGTAGTAGTTCTGCATATCATCCTCAGATTTTGCACACTTGTTGACATGGGGTTTATGATCCAGGAAATGTATATATTTACCTGTTTCACTTATGTAGCTCTCAGTATTTTGTTTGCAAACTAAAAAACATTTTTTCTTTAAATTTTTCCAAAGTTTCTTTGCATTTGTGGCACTTTATTTTTGACTTAAATTATGAAAATAAACAAATCTAATTTCGTATTGTAAATGGTACATCTGTCTTGTTTCATTTAAGCCATTTACCAAGTTTATGTGATGCTCACACCTGGAGTTATAAAGCCTTAAACAGAGGACCCCCTAAATAGATGAGAATTGACCAAATTTTCCATCTGCACGAAGGGGTTAAAATATGGACATGCTAAATGAGCTGTAATTATTGTCCTTAAAATAGACAAACACACATCATGGCAATAATAAGAATTTGCGTATTTTAATACCAAGCATTTTTGACCCAGGACTAAGGCTGCACTAATGGAATTTGCATATCTACAGCAAGTAATGTGCGTGTCCATAGCAACGTGGGACCGCTCAGAATGAGTGACAGCTGGTTTTGCCCGAAAGGCCAATTACCTCTGCGTGTGAATGTTATTTTTAAACAACATAGTGTACAGCTGTTACCATTCATTTGTTCTTTACCATTTTTTTCTAGTATATTTACCTTTTCTATATTGTTATCATTTTGCTATTTTTTATTTCTGAGAAGTGCTTTCTGCCAGTTCTGTTGATGAGGTTCTGAATAGAATTAGATGTGATGCTGATGCTGGCTCATTACGGTTTTAAAGGGTTCATTTATACATCTGTCTGTCTGTCTTTCCCTGCCCCTCCTGGTTCTGTTGGTCCAGTCCGAGGCCTTTCTAACAGACCACCAAAATGCTGCCCAGCGGGTGCTGGACGGTATGAACTTCATGATCCAGTCAGTGTCGGAGTACAGCACCGGCCCCACCAAGGCCGTCACTGCCTGGCTCACGGACCAGGTGGCACCGCCCTACTGGAGGCCCAATGCAGAAATCATGGTAAATCCCACTGCCCTGGTCTCCTGTGATGTAATCTTAGTCTCCTGTGATGTAATCTCAGCCCCCTGTGATGTAATCTCAGCCCCCTGTGATGTAATCTCAGTCCTCTGTGATGTAATCTCAGGCCCAGAGACTCTACCTCCAAAGCAGTGGTTCCCAGCGCCTTGTTCTGGAGAGCCCCTGTGTCTGCTGGCTTTCATTCCAAGCTTAATTGCAATTCCTGAACTATGAAGTTAAACTCTTCATTGTTTTTATGAGTAGGCCTACTTAATTTTCATTTAATGACTTTTAATCAGTCAGTTTTCAGACAATGAATGCTTTCATTTTCTGTGATGTGCTGAGGCAAATGATTCCTTTTGAAAGAGGCCCCATTTTGTATTGATTAATTGGTGGACCTGCAGATGAAAGTTTGGAAACCTGGTGATTGAAGCTAAACCATTTGTGGAAAAGACAAGTTCAGACACAAAGAATCTGGTAACGAGCCAAAACTGCATTCTGTTCAAATCTGATTGCGCACAAAATGATGGAATTTAAACATGTTTTCATTAACCTTAATTAATCAAGAGAAGGCTGGAATAAAAAGCAGCGTACATAGGTTGGGAACCCCTGCTGTAGAATGTCTGGAAAAGGGAAGATATGGTTTGTGCGATTGGTGAGGTTTACTGCAAGCTGGTTGGTTGTAGTGAGTTTTATGTCATGTTATAGGGCAATGGTTGTGTTTGCTTGAATTGCCACCTTAAGTTGGTGCCCCACCCATATAAGATTTTGATTAGTCGGAAGTAGAAAAATATGGACAAAGTGACTGCGACGTGACCCACTGAACAGGAAGTGAGCTTCAACAGTGAAGCCTGGTTTTGGCCCCTTGGTCGGAAGTACCTGGCCTTTGGTTTGTTAGCAAAACACATCTCTGGAATTCAGGTGGACTTACCTCACGTCAGAGGCAGTGTAAACCTGCTCAGGCTCATAGTTAATTAATGGACTTGTAACCCAAAGGTTGCAGGTTCAATTCCCATTGCCGTTGTAACCTTGAGCAAGGTACTTAACCTGGAATTGCTTCAGTTATACAACTGTGTAAATGGATAGTATGTAAAAGAAAATGTTAAAAGTTGTGTAAGTCGCAATGTAGTGTAATGTTATATGTATATATATATATTTTTTGGAATTGGGGTTTGTAATTTTGATCATAATACTAATAATAATTGTCATTTTAATCATAATCACAATGTATTCTACTCCACTCATACCTTCACTATAATGTAAAACATCTGATTCAATTGAATGTCTTTATTTAACATGTTTGGTTGTGTTTTGTGGGTCTGCCTGTCTGTCTTTTTTACTGCTGGCAACTACTAAAGTTCCCTCACAGGAAAATAAAAGTTATTCTATATATATATATAATGTTATTAATTAATGTTATAAACCTGACAAGTGAGGCTGTCTGTGTTAACATTTCCCCAGCTTAGCTCCTAACCAGAGCTGGTGCAAGGGCTGAAAGCCAAAACTCCTTTGGCAGTGTAATTTATAATCACTTACTCTCTTTCCTGCTGTGGGGAATTCCCAGCAGGCATTGTGGTTAAAAACAGGTCTGTGTTAAATTTCAGGACCTGTCACAGATACATGTTAACAACTTGGCAAACGTGGCAGTCGTGACATTACCATACATTACCCCTGTCTGTGTGCAAATGTAGACTTATAAATCATTACATGTGACAGGAACTGATTTTTGTATGTTTGTGATTGGGAACGTATATGGTGGTATTGTAGCATAATGCTTAGTGAACTGGGAATGTAACTCCATGGTTGTAGGTTTGACTCTAGGTGGAGCAATGCAGTTGCACCCTTGAGAAAAATTCCACCGAAAAACAACATTAACCTCATTTTCAAGGCGTAACTGATTAACACTCGCTGGCCAAAACAATCACTGAACAGGAATTTCAGCAGCGAAAGAGGCTAATTTGGTAGAGGTATATGTCAAAATGACGTACACCTCTATCCTTTCTCATTTTTTGAAAAACTACAGTGGGCGAGTAAGTTGAATTTACTGTACATCCTGTTCCAGCATAATTTACAGCTAAATCTAGTCCCACCCCCCCCATTTCCATAGAGATCCATTCAAATGCAGAGACATTATGGCATCGCTTGGAAGAGTACCAGAAAATAAGATATCAAGAGGTTTTTGATGTTGTTGGGTCACAGACATCAGGAAGTCATGCCATGCAAAGGATATGCGACCAAATATAAAAAATGTAAAGGCACAGTCAATTTAGTGTATGTAAACTTCTGACCCACTGGAATTGTGATATAGTGAATTGAAAGTGAAATAATCTCTGTAAACAATTGTTGGAGAAATTACTTGTGTCATGCACAAAGTGGATGTCCTAACTGACTTGCCAACACTATAGTTTGCTAACATAAAATCTGTGGAGTGGTTAAAAATGAGTTTTAATGACTTCAACCTAAGTGTATGTAAACTTCCGACTTCAACTGTAGTTGTATCTTGTGAGTGTATTGGTGAGCTGGAGTTTTGTCTTGAAGATGTGGGTGGTGATGTGTCAGCATGTAGTGGGTGATGATGTGTTATAATGTAATAAGTATAACGTGTGTAGTCATAAGTGATGATAAATGTGTGTATACAGTGCAGTACAAAAGTATCTAGACAGTGACACATTTTTTGTTGTTTTGGCTCTGCTCCAGCACATTGGATTTGAAATGGAACATCCATGTCGGGTGAACCTTGTAGCAATTGTAGCCAATTTTATACATATTCCCCCACATTTTAGGGGAGCAAATAGTAATTGTCTGCTCAGCTGTTTCTTGGGCAGGTGTGTTTTGTTTCACCATTACTTCATGCACAAGAAGGCTAACAAAATGTCAGTTGATTCTAGGTGTGAAATTTGCATTTGGAGTCTCTTGTTGTCTCTCAATGCCAGTAAAGCAGGCCATCATGTTGTTGAAAAATCTGAATAAATCAATCAGACACATTAGGTGTGTTGAAATCAACTGTTTGATACATTTTTAATAAGCAAGAATGCACTGGTGAGCTCAGGAATTGCAAACGACCTGGCAGACCACAGAAGACCAGTGTAGTGGATGACAGAAGAATACTGGGAATGGTGAAGAAAAACCCCTTTTCAACTGTTGAACAGATCAAGAACACTCTCCAGGATGTAGGCGTAGATGTATCAGACTACCATCAAGGGAAGTCTACACCAGCATAATCTCAGAGGGTTCACCACAAGATGCAAACCCCTGGTAAGCCTCAAGAATAGAATGGCCAGGTTAAAGTTTGCAAAGAAAGTACATTAAAAAACAAGGGTTCTTGAACAAGGGTTATGGACAGATGGGACAAAAATCAGCCTGTATCAGACTGATGGAAAGAGGAAAGTGTGGAGGAAAAAAGGAGCAGCTCATGATCCAAAGCATACCAGCTGATCTGTCAAACATGATGGACATGGTGTTATGGCTTTGGCGTTTATGGCTGCCACTGGAACTGGCTCACTTGTGTTCATTGATGTCATGTCACTACTGACTGCAGCAGCAGGATGAATGCAGAAGTATAAAGAAACATCTTGTCTGCTCAAATCCAAGCAAATGCATCAAAACTCATTGGACGGCGCTTCACCATGCACAGGACAATGATCCCAAACATACAGCCAAAGCAACCAAGGAGTTTTTTCGGGCCAAAAAGTGGAATGTTCTTGACTGGCCAAGTCAATTACCCGACCTGAATCAAATTGAAAATGTGTTTCACTTGCTGAAGACCAGACTGAAATAATAATCTGTTGTAATGTGTATGTTGATTTGAATGATGTAGTGTGCTATACTGTGTGTGTAGATGTGAATGATGATGTCTGCTATAATGTGTGTGTGTAGTTGTGAGTGATGATGCATGTTAATGTCTGTAGATGTGAGCGGGCATCACGTCTGATTCTCTCTCTGGCTGTCTGTCTGTCTGACGCTCTCTCTGGCTGTCTGTCTGACGCTCTGTCTGTCTGTCTGTCGCTCTCTCTCTGTCTGTCTCTACGTCCGTCTGTCCCAGGAGTGTCACGGCTGCAGGAAGGCGTTTGAGGAGGGGGAGAGGAAGCATCACTGCAGGTCCTGTGGGGAGGGCTTCTGCCAGGCCTGCTCCACCCGAACCATGCCTGTGCCCGAAAGAGGGTGGGGGAGCGCCCCCGTCAGGGTGTGCGACGCCTGTCATCGCCAGGGAGGCGCCACCAACAGCCCGGGTGAGACTCTGCACTGAGCCACCATGGGCTGACCCTGGATCAGCTCCTGCGTTCCCTCCTCAGTGGTGGGGGTTAGGAATGGAGCTGGTGTATCTGACCCTGGATCAGTGCTTCATAGTGCTGTGACAGGACACTGTTCAGAACAGTCCATATTAATCACAGGCAGCAGGGGGCAGCATTTCACCTGGAATTGGACCCACCATTATCACAATGGGTCTGTTATAGGGGTTATCTCCTGTGAATGGACTTCCCTGCTGCAGAGGGAAACTCCTATCAGCTCTGATAATGTTACTTAACATTATAGGTAACAGAAGCCATGTTAGAGCAGGGTTGTCAGACTCCAGTCCCGGATGCCAGCAGTGCATGCTGATTGGTTGTGCTCCTGGACTGAAGTGCTGAATATACACATGTACAACCAATACTTCATCACACACAAAATCTGTCTGGGCCAATCGAAAGCATGCACTGAAACTCAAATGATACCAAAAACTCCAGAATGTGAACTACATTGATTGCCTAAAGAGTCTAGTGCACACCTTGGGCCTCATTCATGAAGCATTCCTAAATTTGCGCATACATTTATGTACAAAACAAGTTGGTACGAAACATTTACGCCGGATTCATCAAAATTTTCAAGAAAATTTATTCAGATTCACGTATGTGTGGTCATACAAGCACGTTCACTTTATTGTGTGATTAGCATAAATCCACGTCCATTAATTGCCTTATATGGAGGCTGTCACTTCCATTTAAAGGTCCATACGAACTCAAAATGGCCCAGAAAAAAACAAAAGAAAGAATTATTGCGACACTGAAATCAACGTTTTATTAGCAGATGTTCAATCAAGGGAGAAAAATTGTTTAGTATTGTCAGTACCGGTGTCATGAACTGGTAAAGTAAAGGCCTAGCAGGAAATAACCTGTACCATCAATGCAGGATCAACCATTACATGAACTCTTAGTAGTAAAATAATTAATAGATTGATATTAAATTGGAGGCGAAGAAATGCATAGCTGCGCATCTACGTCTGCATCGGACGGGCGAGCGCATTGCCGCCATCAGCCAGGCACACGGTCTTTCTCTCAGCCTGGAATTATATAAAACGTTATTCATTTTGTAATTTTGTTGGGGTTCTGTGCGTGTGAGTTGGGGTTTGAAATTGGGTAATCACATTGGCTACCTTATTTTGGAATCTGAATTACTGGCGCGTTCTAATTGCGGTCACATTGATGCACGTGTCTCACTGAGCAAAAGCCAGAATCGAGCTGCAGGTTTCTAACGGGATAGGCTGGCTACATTCGAACCGGTTAAAAAACTTTCACTTTTCAATGAAGTTTATCCGGTTTTTCACCTGAACGCGAGACGGCGTTTCACCAATTTTTCAACAAAAACGTTCACTGGGGTGTGCAGTCCATGGCACCGATAATATTGGACAGGTTGGCAATTTCATAAAAACCCCGCTTTACCTCCACCTGGCTTTGCATCTTGTAGGGGAACTGGATACGCTGCCATTAGCTGGATTATGCTGTTGACCACAATTGCAACACTAGCTAGAGACCTGTAAGACACTTTAAAGCAAATTTTATTTGCTTTAAAGTGGTTAAACGTCTGTTTTAATTAGCATATTCAAGGTCATATAGAATTTCAGCAATTTAGAAAAAATAGTGCTACTGGGAGCAGCTTCATAGCCTAAAATTGATTAATACGCATAATCTAAAGTGTTTGCTTTTTACAATCGCAATTTATTACGTTCGCAATGTGTATTTCAAAGGCCACATTTAGTCTTGTGAATTTAACAGAAAATAAAAATAAATTCATATTCTAATTATCACTCAGAAGCTACATTTAGCGGCATTCTGAATGTATGAACGCGGTATGCGTGGTGACGAGCAGGTGTAAAATTTGTTAATACGTGCAAACAAATCTCAGATGCGAAAACGTTGATGAATGCCAAAATACTCTAAATTGGCTGCAGCCACTGCAGCCCCCAGGACTGGTGTTATAGCTGCAGACACTGCAGCCCCCAGGACTGGTGTTATAGCTGCAGACACTGCAGCCCCCAGGAATGGAGATTGACACCTGTTTGTTAGTCTGTGTGGCTCTGATTGGTCGGGCGTTTGCAGGGCAGCTTTGTGTGTGGAGGTAGCTCTGATTGGTTGTGCGCGTGCAGGGCAGCTTTGTGTGTGGAGGTAGCTCTGATTGGTTGGGCTCATGAAGGGCAGCTTTGTGTGTGGAGGTAGCTCTGATTGGTTGGGCTCATGAAGGGCAGCTTTGTGTGTGGAGATAGCTCTGATTGGTTGGGCGCGTGCAGGGCAGCTTTGTGTGTGGAGGTAGCTCTGATTGTTCCGTTTCCCACAGTGGCGCAGGTAGAGCCGCGGGGACTGATGGCCCGGAAGGTGACGGAGGTTGCACAGTCCACCCTGGAGATGGTGACCACTGCTGTAGACTACCCACTGGGTAAGACTCAATCTCCCACAGTGCACTGGGTTTTACAAAAAGTTTGGAGTCACTAAGTTTTCATGTTACTTTTAGCTATTTTTTTTGCCATTAATTGATCTCAAACCCAATAAACCAATATGTGTTCTGTAATGGAGCAAGCATCGTTTTGCATAGTATGTTTTTTGTGGGTGTTCTTCATTAGTTTGCACTATAATTGTTGTATTTTTATCCCACAGTATTGTAATGTTATCAAATCAAATCAATATTTATTTATATAGCGCATTTCACAAGTTGTCACAATGCACTTCACAGCAAAACCCAGCCTAAACCCCCCACAAGAGCAAGCCAAAGGCAACAGTGGCAAGGAAAAACTCCCTGGTGTAACTAGGAAGAAACCTTGGGAGGAACCAGACTCAAGGGGGGAACCCATCCTCCTCTGGTCGGCTCAGGGTCTAGGGCTTAAAGACCAGCATGGTCAAAACAGCCAATGTCCATGATAATATAATTTGCAGCAGCTAGATGACAGTCCAGATGTGATGACAGTCCAATGTTATGGTATCTAGAGTGTTATTGAGCAGATAACAGCGGTTATGCACTGGCTTGTCCTTCACCAAGTGCACTCAAGTGTTAGAATGTGAAAATTTGTGTTTATGTGTATTTTTGTCAAAACATGGTCAACATTGAATACAGTATTTTTTTTTGTTAACTTCATTAAATCATTAAAAATTAGGTCAATATTCTTCTTTGATGCAATTGCTGTGATAGTCATTTCTGTGTAACTCGCAAGACTTTTTAACACTGAAATCTGAACTTCACAGTATCCACACACACAAATGGAACATTCTAGTGGTCTGTCCATACATATACCTATGGTCACATAAACGTTGTGATGTCACGGTGGAGCCCTGCTGTGATTGACTCGCTGTCTCTCTGTGCTCTGCAGGGTTTGTGAAGGGTGTGGCGAGGCCAGATTACTGGGTCCCGGACCATGAGATTGTGCAGTGCCACGAATGCCACAAGGTTTTCACCCCCAAAATGTCCAAACACCACTGCCGCGCGTGTGGGCAGGGCGTGTGCAGCGGCTGCTCCGCCCACACCCGTCCTGTGCCCTCCCGCGGCTGGGACCACCCTGTTCGCATCTGCGACGGCTGTGCCAGCCGGAAAGGCAGCCTGTAGCGGGGCCAACCCTGCCTTCAGCCCCAAACCCTGCGCCTCTCCTCAGTCCCCATCCTTTTTGAACCCAGACTTGCATTGTAATCTACCACCCTGTTGTAGAAAACTCCAGCTGTGTGTCATTTACAAGGGGCGTGGTCAGCTTACGCAGAGACCCCTCCCACAACGACTGGAAAGACGGGCTTCAAGGAGCGAGGGAAATGGCTGGACCGCTCGGCTCGGATCCCGGATGAGCCCCCCGACCTCACCAGGCCTCGGTCCCCTCTTGTAAGGGCTCCAGCACATATCGGACAGATGGCTTGTAGCCTTAACCCGGAGGAAAAGCACAAAGGGTGAAGACAAACTGAAATAAGAACCCTCGCCCGTATATAGCTCTACCCCCATTAGGACACTAAGGACTATAGCCACCTGGTTCACTGTATGCACTTAATACCCTATGTTATCTGCGCAAGGGAAGAGCAGTCTTTATTTAATGAACTGCTGTGATTGATTATTTGAATCGCAACTATGACAACAGTATAGATACAAAAGCCATAGTAGCCATTGGCATTACATTTTAATTATTATTTTTTTGGCTTGTGTAACACCTGTAACATTCTTTGAGAATTATAGACAACGCCCCATTGGCACATTTATTATAATTTTTTTTTGTAGCAATGCTAATACGTCCTAACGTCAGGGGAGCTGCGTGTTTTAGCTTGTGTTCAGCTGCTCTGTTTGGCTCAGTTTATCTGATTGAAGGAAGCGCTTGCCATGTGGCCACGGCCGATTTCAGATGCTTGCCTCCTGGCTATCGAGACAGTGGATGCACATCATGCATTTTATAGTCACAACGGGGACGACCCTCGTTCGATCTAATAAACTCCAGCCAACGCACACAGGAGGTTTTGACACTGACCGTGCCATCTGGAGCAAGCGTACTGCAAAGCGAATAACATTTCAGCTCATGGCTTTTAGACTGAAGACTGAATTCATCACGACGTTCTCGTGTCCAGTTTGTACATTCATCCAGGTTCTACCCTCCTTAATGCATCATGTCTCGTTTGCAACTCTCAAAGGGAGGAACTTCCTCTGTATCGATCCCAGCTCCCGTTTTCATTAATATGATGTAATGTTTTAAGACTCGTATATGATACAGAACTTTATAAGAGTCCATGGCCGCAATGATCCAAAATTGTTCTTTTTTTCCCTTTTTAATAGGCTTGTGTTTGCTAGAAAATTTTACTCATCCAAAATGCAACATTCAGAAGATCTGACAGCTGACTGGCCATTGCTGTGTTTTTAAAGGGTGATGTGATTTCGGACTCAAGTGGTTTTTGGGGACGGGGTACCTCAGAAACGAGTGAGGGGGAATCAGTCAGATTGAGGGCTCTCCTGTGTTCATTGCATTTACAGTGCACTTCTGAAACTGGATATAAAAATTAAAAAAACTGGCCTTCTGTACAGACGCAACAACGGAATACTTGTATGAAATTCCCAGTTATAGATATGCAGCGTTAGACAATCTTTATTTTTTACCAAGCTTCTTAATAATAAAGAATATTGAAGCCCTCTTTTTCCAACGCCTTCCTTGTCTATCACTTGTTTCTCAAGGTCACGGCTAACGCTGACGTCACACAATGGCGCAAAGGTCACCGTTAACGCTGACATCACGCGGCCCGGGAGGCGTCCACCTGACAGTTATTGGGTCCGGGAGCAAGTCCGAGGAGGGGAGCTGGCTCGTTTCTTTTTCCATTGTGTAGACGCGCCATTAGCTGTTTAGCCTCCCTGTAATTTCAGCAGCTACTCTCGATTTCGCTCAGTTAAATGCACACCCCTTCTCACCATTATATCGCTCAAGTGCAGCTTTAAAAAGACAGCCATAACTGAAGGGCAACAAAGACGCAAGACCTTCAACAGGCTGTGGGAGGGGCGTGCCAACTGAATACGACTAGAACATTTTAAGTCCGCTTCAAAGCCGCTGTGCTGCACTCTTGATTGGTCAACCCCCCACAAGACTGACATCGACCAAAGGTCAGGGGATGGGTTTTTTGTGCTGATTGACTGAGGGTCTAGCGTTACTATTTGGGATGGAACATGGTCCAAATCGCACCAGAAACATACATTTCCGGGCCCAGTTTCCATCAGCAGATCAGGGGTTTTTTTGCCTTGGAAATCTGTTATCCTGCAGCCCTTTCACAGGTGAAATGTGTCCATTTCATGCAAACACATGGAGAGCACTTTGCCTCTAAAATGACGTAACCTTACAATTCAATTTCTGTGAAAGCTCTCCCAGTACACAAGCAACACTGGTAAGAACAGCCCAGTTCAGCCTGAAGTCCATGTGAAAGGAATTGGAACAAGATGTCACTCAGAATTACGGCGTTACCCCGCAATTCTAACAATTGTCCTTCACATTTGTGCAGGTGGCTCCCCTAAAGCAGTGTCTCAACCCTGGCACTGGGGACCCACTGCGTATGTTGTTTTTTGTCAAAACCAATCTCTCGATCGATTAAGGTTGAAAATGTGTTCAGGTTCTCCCATAATTTTGTGGCTGAACTCATTTTAACACAATGCAGGTTTGGCTTGTTGCTATTTGCTGTCAGTAAACCCAGTTTCCATGCTCAACAAATTGGACCCAACTGATTTCCCCTGTTGGTAATTGAATTAATTAAAAATGGAAACACTTTCGATTTAAATTACTTGCCATATAGTACATAGTACATACAGCACAGTCAATTAAAGCATAAGTTGGTCTGACCGATTGAAATTCTGTTTCCCACATTGAGTGGATATGGGACATTTTTTAGGGCGTACATAGCTGTATCTGGAATAATGTGGATTTAAGAGGGTAAATCGCCCTTCAATGGACTGTAAAAGTCTCTCATTAAGAACAATGACCAGCTTATTACCATGCAGAGCTTGTTATGGTTGGAACAAACAGCAGTAATACACAGTGGGCCCCAGGACCAGGGTTGAGAACCACTGCCCTGTAGCACTGACTCTGGCACAGGTTCTGTAGTTTGCTCCAAAGTGACACGGTGGATTAAGGCTGAGGGTAACTGGTCTGGGATCAGTGCCTCAGGGTCGTCGTCTGCGCACCTGTGCACACCAGCTCCAGCAGGCCTTCGGATGGATAGCCCTCGCCTCCGCATGGCTAGCCCTGGCCTCCGTACGATCATATGGTGGTGGGACGGTTGGTTAGAGGTCTGAGGGACCGGGCATCGGGGAGGGCGGCGGCTCGCTCCGCGCCTTTCCGTCCCGTTTAACTGCCTTGCCTCTCTCCCTGACGCGGCATAACCGCGGCGATTTGTGGGCTCTCTTCCAAGCGTAACAAGGAAGTGAATTACGATCGTGATGCCACAGTAGAAAGTCGCAGCCTTAGTGCATGTCCGTACACACGCTCACGCACACGCACACACACACACACACACACACACACACACACACAGTATCCTTGCTGACCCACTACACTTACAGTACCAGTCCAAAAGTTTGGACACACCTACTCATAGAAGGTTTTTTTTCCGTTATTTTTACTGTTTTCCCACATTTTGGAATAGTAAAGACATCAAAACTATGAGATAACACAAATTAAATTGTGCAAAAACCAATAAAGGGTTAAACAAATTTTAAAAAGTCTTATATTTTAGATTCTTCAAAGTAGCCACCCTTTGCCTTGATAACGGCTTTGCACATTCTTGCCATTCTCTCAAAACAACTTCTGTGGTAAACAGGTATTCCACAGGTAAAAAGGTGATGCCATCATGACTGTATAAAAGGATGTCAAAAGACTCCTGATATCTTATTTCCAGGTACTCTTAGAAGCGATACTATAACCTCTGCATTTGAATGGATATCTATGGGAATTGGGGGGTGGGACTAGATTTAGCTTTAAATTACACTGGAACAGTGTGGAAACACATGGTTGGCTAAATGGCTCTAAGTCATCAAGGGTCTGACGTATCAAACAAGCCTTAAACCATCACTCTGCTGCCAGAAATACAGTAGATATGGATGGATAACTTGAAGGGTTTCTTCTCCTGACTTATTTTTCCATAGAGTTCAATAGGAAAATTTGTCAGGAGAAACAACCCTTCAAGTGATCCATCCATATCTACTGCATATCTGGCAGCAGAGTGATGGTTTGAGGCTCGTTTGATACGTCAGACCCTTGATGACTTACAGCCATTTAGCCAACCATGTGTTCCACACTGTTCCAGTGTAATTTAAAGCTAAATCTAGTCCCACCCCCCAATAGAGATCCATTCAAATGCAGAGGTTATAGTATCGCTTCTAAGAGTACCTGGAAATAAGATATCAGGAGTCTTTTGACATCCTTTTATACAGTCATGATGGCATCACCTGTTTACCTGTGGAATACCTGTTTACCACGGAAGTTGTTTGAGAGAATGGCAAGAATGTGCAAAGTGTTATCAAGGCAAAGGGTGGCCACTTTGAAGAATCTGAAATATAAGACTTTTTTTTATTTGTTTAACCCTTTTTTGGTTTTTGCATAATTTAATTTGTGTTATCTCATAGTTTTGATGTCTTTACTATTCCAAAATGTGGGAAAACAGTAAAAATAACGGAAAAAAACCTTCTATGAGTAGGTGTGTCCAAACTTTTGACTGGTACTGTATGTCCATCGTTGTGGGGTGATAAATATCCTCAATCCTGATAAGTCAAACCTATAACTAGATTTTGTGATACAGTATTCAAAGCCCAACCCCACAAATCACCTCAATCACTGTTTCCCCGAACCTGGGGGGTATTTCACAAAGCAGGATTACTGAGTAAAATCCTCCCAAATCTGGAACATGGACTAAAATAAAAAGCTGTTCCAGGTTTTAGTTAGTGCAGCTATCCAGCTAACTCAGTAATCCTTCTTTGTGAAATACCCCCCAGGTTCGGGAAACAGTGATTGAGTGTGATTTGTAGGGTTGGGCTTTGAATACTGTATCACAAAATCTAGTTATACGTAGGTTTGACTTATCAGGATTTAGGATATTTATCACCCCACAACTATGGACATAAGTGTAGTGGGTCAGTGTGAAATACCACCCTGGCCTTGGGGGCACACTGTTTATATGACTGGTCTCTATTTTCATTTGTTGGATTTGACTGAGTTGGCTGGAAGAAACACACAAAAGTGTGCTTTGGTAATGAAAGAAGCAAGAGCTTTATTAAACATTTTTTTCATGCAACTGCCCCCTTAAATATGGTCTCAGACGAGCCAGTTGTGAATGAGTAATTATGAGGTTGGAACCAGCATACACATTGTACCCTCAGACAACACTCTAAAACAGTTATTTTCATTTACCATAGCTTAACCCAGGGGCCCCAAATTCTACAACGAATACCAATCTTAAAATCAGCAACCAATTAAGACCATCCATGCTGAAACATAGTCAGACATTTTGTCAAATGGGATTTTGGCGCTCTTTGAATACCGTCCTGAAATTATTGCTCAAGGCATTTGTTTTGGAGGAAATCGTATCCCCAGTGGCACACTGGACTATGTTTTCTCAAGTTTAAACTCATATGCTGCCCTCCGGGGCTATTTCAGTATAAAAGGTGCAAACTCTTATTGCATAAAATCAGCACAGTCATTTTGTAAGTAGAAGGCAGCGCCGAACATCTTTCATTGAGGCCCATGCGACACATTCTGCTTGGACCATCTGGCCTGCATTGTCCCAAAAAGGGTTGAGAATGAACCCCACTTAAAATGGCGTGATGACGCCCGTCTCACACATAATTCTGTAACTTTTATAGCCTCGTCACATTTATGTAACGTTTTACTTTGTTTGTAGAACATTGTCCAGTAAAAAAGAAGTTTAAGCACCTCCACATAAGTGACCAATAAAATGTATGTTGATAGGTTGAGTCTTTACTTAAATGCTTTGTGTCATGAAAAAATGTATTTCCTGCATACCTGCACTGATGGATATTTACATATTACCTCTGATGAATTATTATTATTTTTTAAAGTAGCTTAGATTTATACTCAGTGACAAACAGAAAATGTATGACGTGCTGTCTGTGATGCCGATACAGAGAGCACCACAAACACACCAACAAACCTCGAAGATCGCTTAGCCTTTTGGCTAAGATTAAGTGCGAGATTGTTGGCTCATCAATTCCCCTTGCTTCTTGGCCTGGCTAGGATCGAGTGCAGGGTTTAGGCCCTGCCTGCACAAGGTCTCGGCTGGGCCGGAGGCGGTCACAATTTACTTTTGAGTGAATGTGTGTGACTGTATATGTTGTCTGCCAAGTGCTTGGTCTTTTTAAACCCCCCCACCACTACTAAATAAATAAAAAATTACAATAATAAAAAATAGCAAGCCACGGAATGTGGCAAAACGCAAGAATACTGCCATTTAGAAATTTCTCCACAAGGGGGAGACAAATGATCATTTTCTACCGCTTACTCAGCACACGCTGTACACCACGTCTGACTCCAGCTGGCTGTTCATTTTCTCTGGTTCTCCTTCAACAGGAATCTGTGTTAAATTAAGATTATACATCATTTTGACATATTGCACTGACATGTATTTTGACTTTTTAATTGTAAGCTAATGAGGCTCATCTGGTAACAGTGAGCCAGGTGTGGCGACATCACCCCAGAGCATGTGAGAACACAGGTGTTGCTTTGATATCAGTGGACTTGGCTCTCCCAAAAGAGAGGGGACTGTGTGGGGTCAAAGGGAGGCTGGGGATTAGATTCATTAGTCTAAAAAAAAAAAAAACTCATTGCTACATAATGAGCGCTCGCTCACACTTGGTAACTTGGCACACATGTAATGTCAATATTACCTTGCATTATTTATTGGCCTAGCCAGGAGGGTTTATGGCGTTTGGTGCACTTTCACATAATCACACATTGTGTAATGTGTTTATGCTGCTGCCGCATTTGAGGTGGAGCGCCTCCTTTGCTTGAGCTCATATCTGAGTCCAGAGTCCAGGAGTCACCTGCCGATATCTCACCACTCCTGCTCAGAGTACGGGCCAAGAAAATGACAGAATATGTCCCCAACTGGACGCTGCATTCTAATTCAGGGGTTTGAAAACTCAGACCTTTTTACTTCAGTCTGTGTCCCAGATTTGGGATGTTATTTCTGGTTTTAGTGCAGTTATTGAGCTAACTAAGTAATCCTGCTTCGTATTATACCCCCTGGCCCCAAATGTATATGCTGAGTTCCAGTCGAGCCACAGTTGCAACCCCTGAATTGTATCAATCTGTTAATTGCACCTAATTAGACCATTTTAATGTTTTGACGGCTCCCTGCTGCCTGCCAGTGCTGCTTGTTCTGGTGCGTTTCTTCACAGGCGCTTGGTGGGCGGAGCACAGGGTCGTTGTTATAATTGGGAGCACCTGTGGCCATGTGCCTGTCTCCAGTCTGGGGGAGCTCTCTCCCCACATATACCTTTTGGTTTCCGTTTAGGCGGTGGCTGGTCTTGTGTGTGTTTCACCACACTCTTCACACATTAACCACACTCTTCACACATTCACCACACTCTTCACACATTCACCACACTCTTCACACATTCACCACACTCTTCACACATCCACCACACTCTTCACACATTAACCACACTCTTCACACATCCACCACACTCTTCACACATTCACCACACTCTTCACACATTCACCACACTCTTCACACATTCACCACACTCTTCACACATCCACCACACTCTTCACACATTCACCACACTCTTCACACATCCACCACACTCTTCACACACTCACCACACTCTTCACACATCCACCACACTCTTCACACATTCACCACACTCTTCACACATTCACCACACTTCACACATCCACCACACTCTTCACACATCCACCACACTCTTCACACATCCACCGCACTCTTCACACATTCACCGCACTCTTCACACATTCACCACACTCTTCACACATCCACTCACCTACACTGACGTTCACACCCCCACGTCTTTTCCATTTTGCGTTAACTTGGATTATTTAAAGTAAATTCGAACTTTGATTTTGTTTTTTAAAGCGTTGGTGTGCGTCTCCCTTTTGGTCGCGGCCGTTGAGCCGGGTCGTGACAATGTCCATCCTGTGATGATTTCCCCTCTAAATGCAGCATTATATCAGAAGTAGCGATGCGAGCCATGATCCATATTTACATCCCGGGACTTTTAATAAGTCAGGAACATTAATGCTTTCATTTAATGCTCTATTTAGCAAATGATTACTTCAGAAAGAGGTCACATTTTTTAACTGATTAAACTTTAGACTGCCGGAGGAAATCAGCGGGGTCCTAATTGCTGAGAGTGTGGACACCTGCTCGCTGAAGCCAAACATTTTGTGGGACACAAAGTGCTCAGAGCAAATGGCAATGAGCCAAACCTTTATTGTGCTATAAAGTTGAATTATAGAGGAATTTTATAAAGTTCATGTTTTCAACAAAATTGAGAGATTGGCCGCAGCAATAAGCAGCATATACAGCAGGCCCCAGGACCGAGTTTGAGAACCCCTGTTCTAATGCATATACTTTACTTTGTCTATTATAAACAGAATTATTTTCATAAGTGTATAACAGAGGTGGGCAACAAGGGTTGTATCCGTTTCTGGTTTTCATGCCAACTTCTGGCCTTAAACCAGAAACGGATACTTAGCTACAATTCTTTATAAGCGCATGAATGACAACCGAAGACTGTTCTTGTGTCCCTATATATGAAATGCCTTACTGTGATCTCATCTTTGAGTGAACCAGTGTTGGTGGCTACAGCCGATTAGCTCATTTAGCCAGGGTAATCGGTGGAAACAAAAACCTGCATACAAACCTCCAGGACTGCCAACCCTGCTGCATAGTAACATTTACATTTGGAAATAAAAAGATTTACTTTTAACATAAAGGAGACAGGATAAAGGGAGGGTGATCTGATCCTTGGTCAGTTGCTGATTGTAGAATATGTTCACAGCTCCAGAGAGCTTGCAGTGATACTCAAATCTGGCCCTTGAATCTAAATCCAGCCCTGGCTTTCTTTTCTCCCAGCTAATTGACAGAATAATTTGGTGTTACTGATTGGTCAGACTGCCTTCACACCTGACTCCCAGTTAAATAGAGGGTGGAAAGCCAGAAGTTCTTAGCCCATGGGTGTGTCGTAGGCTGTGGCTGTGTCCGAATCAGCACTCTTCCACACTGTTGAGTAGCCTTGGTAAGTAGATAGGGCGAGAAAGTCGTAGAGTACGTGAATTTTTTTTCAAATTGCAGTATACTTCAAACACCCGGATGACACACTTACTTCCGGGGTTTCGCTGAGTACATTCGGGAGCACGCTTTTCAAGAAGTACACGAACATTTTGGTCACGTGAATATGACGTTTTTAAAAAAATGAGCCGCAGCTTCGCTGACGTTTTCCTTCAAATACAACAAAAACAACATGTGACATGGCAGCGCAAGAGTGGGGCGCAGGGTTGCCAGATCTTTTAAGACTTTCCAGCCAAATGGCGACTCAAATCTAGCCAAAATGATAGGCTATTTTTAACCGAAACCAACGTATTTTAAATAGAAATCATCATGTTTTTACTTTTTAAAATAAGTGCGTGCTTTGCAACTTTTCATTTTTACTCGTGACTGCACTTTGAAAGTATCCAAATTTAGCTGTAAAACCACGGACATGGCAACACTGGTGGGACGTCTTATGACCTGCTTACGACACTTCCACAGTGCATTTGGAAAATAGTATGGCGGATATTTTTCGCAGACTGCTAAACAGTGCACATTAAACAGCACACATCTGCCAGTGCACTGTATGCAGGAGACAGGGCGCAGAAGACAGGGCTCAGATTCGGACACAGCCTGTGTCTGAATCAGCACCCTTCCATACCTAGGCTTGTTGAGTAGACAGGACGAAAAAGTCGTTAATTAGGTGAAATTTTCTCTAAATATAGTATACTTTAAACCCCCGTTTGATACATTTACCTCGCCGAGTATATTCGGGAGCACACTTTTCAAAAAGTAAGCAAACATTTTGGTCGCATAAATATGACGTAGGCTTCGTTTTTAAAAAATGAGGCGCAGCTTCGCTAACGTCTTCCTTGAAATACAACAAAAACAACACGTGACATGGCCACGCAAGGGTGGGGACGTCTTACGACACGTTCACAGTACGGTTGCAAAATAGTATGGCAGATATTTTTTGCGTACTGCACGTCGCGTGCTAAACAGTGCACATTAAACAGCACACTTCTGCCAGTGCACTGTAATCAGGAGACAGGGCGCAGTAGATGGGGCTCTAATTCGGACACAGGCCATGATTTGAGTATGCCTGCTGTACAGAAACTGAACAGGCCGAGCTTGTCTGGGTAATTAATGAATAGGTTACATATAATTATGAATATGTTACCTATTAATAAATGATATTCCTTTATTTTGCCTGTTGCTAATGTTCTGTTGGTCATTAGGCAAGGGGTCAGCCACAACTGAATATGTTGTTTATTAGGAATCCTTGTATCCTGCAGAGGAGAAACGCACAGAGGCTGCAGGGTGTGTCCATCTTTTCTCAATGCCTGCCGTCCTGATCGCTCGCTTCGTTGCATGGACTGGTTTTCTAGTCCCCGCCTATCATTGTCCCTCTCAGATAATTGCAGCGTCCATCTTGGTCTCCCTCAGCCTGTGTCACAGGTAGAAGTGAAAATCCAGGTTCAGAAAGTCCCCAGTATTTTGTTCCAATCACCTGGATTTGCTAATTAGTGCAGTTATTCTGCCAGTAGGTAGAACTAATTAGTGAAACCAGCTGGCTGAGTTCATGGGTGGAAGAAACACATGGCAGGACTTTTACTTTCTGAACCCTGGATTTTACACCTCTGGCCATAGGGTCAGTCTGCATCGCAGTGGCTGTATCTTTCAGTGTCTCCAATCAGTTTCTCTCTGCATCAGTCTGTCTCACAGTCTGTCTTAGTGCCTGTCTGTGCCTCCTACTGTCTGTCTCAATGTCTGTGTGTCTGTCAGACAGTGTTTCTAGAGTTTCTAATTCTGTCAGTCAATGTCACTCAACATTTCTGTGAGTCTGTATCCCCCCCCCCCCCCCCCCCCCCCCCCCCCCCCCCCCAGTGTCTGCTGGTCCCTGCTGACCTTTGCCCCCACAGCCTCTCTGTCGGAGAGTGCAGAGGTCACGTGTGGGGACACGGTTACGCTTGAGCCCTCTGTGTGCCCCGAGTTCTCCCTGGTGACAGGGCCTGGCAGGGGCTCGGAGGAGCTGGCACCAGGGCAACCAACATCAGCGCCGGCCTGGCAACACCAGGACTCTGGAGCTAGGTTCCATGACAGGAGGAAGAGAGGGGGAGAGAGAGCGAGAGAACAGGAGAGAGGGAGGGAGAGAGAGAGAGAAGGATATTGAGAGAGAGAGAGCAAGAGAGGGAGAACAGGACAGAGAGGGAGAACGTGAGAGAGAGAAACATGTTCGTAAATCCCATCTGTCAGCTGCACACCAGCACAGGGGAAAAGAGCAGTCCATTCGCAACAGGTCAGGGGTCAGAAATACCATTTCAGCATGCGTCCAAAAGTGGGATTTGCAAAAGAGGACAACAAAACAAAACCAGATTTTATTTGCGGCGACAGAAATGGGCCCGAAAAAACCTGCCTGGCCCCGGCTCTTTGTAGCAGCGGCATAAAGAGATTAGCGGTTCCGGCTAATCTTGTCACTCTTGTCCCAAAGTGATCCCACAGAGATGTCAATTGATTCAAAGTGGTTTTAAGGGTGCTGGTAGCCTATGAGACTCATTCACAAAAGGAGAAGGGCATGTGCACTGGGAGCCAAGGGTCCCATATTCTCCTCCAAATTAAGAGGACAAGCGTCCCCTTTCACCAACCCCTGCCTCTTTGATACAGACGTTTGCTTAATGTCAAGGGCTTGTTTTTTCCCAACCCGTTTGTCCCCTCTTGCAGAGGATGACCGAGGTCACTTCAGACAGTCCATTACATAGGTTACAAATATTATTTCATGTTTATGCTGCAAGGATAGGGGGTGTGTGTGTGTGTTGAGGTGCTTATGTAAACTGACTGATTAATCTGTTTTAGTCTGGGTGAAAACTATGTCTGAGTTCTTACAAGGTCTAAAGCTGGGGACACATTACATGATTTTTTAGCCCGATTTGGCAACGATTTGAGATCGGGCAGAGTCTGTGGTAGTCCAAGGCAGTCCAGGCTATTCATGCTGTAAAGTCGCAGCTGTAATCGTTATGTGTGTGGGAGTGAAAGACTGTAGTCTGTCTACTACGATCCCAGTCGGGAACGCCACGATTTTATCAAACATGTTTGATTTTATAGGGGTTAGTCTTTGCATAATTCTGTGGTTTACGCTGGTCAAAGACTCAAATCGCAATGTCAGTTTTCAACAGCCAATGAAAATTTTATTTGCGACAGAGGAAGGAAGGAGGGGGTAAAAATGTAAGTAAACAAACTTTTAACTTAAGCAAGCGACTTTTATATTTGTGGCGGACTCATGAGTATTTGTACAATGTGAGCTCTGAAATTTACCAGAACAAAACCGACAAAGTTGCAAGCTGTATGGACTTTGTTTTCGTTTCAAAATATCGCAGGAAAAAAAAAGACATTCTCGCGAGTGCAGGTGTACCCAGAAAAATCACGCTCTCACAAGAAAACTGCATCCAATCTATTCTCTGTCTTTAGATTTGTACTCAAAGACAGCCGTCATTATGTGTGTGCGACCGAAGAGACTGAAAATCTGCAAATGTTCAAATTGTCGCTTAAAATTGGAAAAGTCGTGTAATGTGCCCCCAGCTTAAGAAACCCAAGTAATTTTAGAAATTTGGGGCCCTGCAGCCTCGCATACGGAATAAAAATGAGTGCGATTGGGTGGGGGGCGGACTGAAGGCTAGCCAGGTCAGGAGGCCACAAATTGACTATCTCCATGTCTGGTTCCAGTTAGTTTTAATTCATGGTTAATCATGTCCTGGTATTTTTTTTGTGTTCATCTCCTCCATGTTTTCTCGTTCTTTGCTTTCTTGTTGATTGAATAAGTGACTCAACCTTTTGTAAAATCGCCACACAGTAGATTCCTTGAACACATGAGCCAACAGTGGAGGGGATGAGCAACGAGACACCCAACATTCAAAGGAAGCACACACATTTGCTAGGCCGAATAAACGGAAGACAAGCCTTACCGTAAGAGCCCTTTTACAGGCGAGAAGTCCTATTGGAAACACGCGCCATCGCATTCTCTTTTTGTGATTGAAAGAGCGCTGCGTGATTTCCCTGCTCCGCTGTTCTCGGCGACAGCAATAAATGCAAAACTGGAACAGACACGCCGCAAACAAAGTGCATTACCAGTAAACTGCTTCTTACTGTGAAATAGAAATGATCCAGCGAAGAGAGACGTAGCCTATAATTGACTAAGCAAAGGTCATTAATCAAACGCGATTAGGCGCAGTTGCTGTGCGGGTATCAGATGCAGAAAACATGGCAGAACAGAAACAGGTGTTGAGACAGGCAGGTAGTTATAACCGATACACACATTTGGAATTTTCAAAGTTAATTTTATGAAATTAGTAGATTAGCATAAATAGCATAACACGTAGCCTATGTAGGCCTAGCTCTTCAGATTTTTACAATTTGCCATGGAACTCGATAAGGCTTTAAAAGAAGTCGATCTTTGGCAAAAACAGCGAGCATAAGGCCTAAAGATTTATTTGCAGGTTGCACTCTGCACGCGCAAAAGATAATTTACATGACAATTAATAGGTGTCTTGATTTCTTAGAAAGTATGGCCTTGGCTCACATTGGGCCTACTTTTAGTGCAACTTACCTGTGAATAAAAACATATTTGATTAAATAAACTCCTCAAAAAAAGTTCGGAAACGTTATTTCGGTCGATTATTCCTCCCCTTTAATAATACCAATTGGTATTGTATTTTATATCGTTGGAAAGCCTGATTAGTCACCTTTACAACGAGGTACAACTTGTAAGGATCATGCATTCGTGGAATGAGCAACACAGCTAACCGTGTGGGTAGCGGCCCAAAAAAATGTGCCAAAATCCCCTGCAATATTATTAAAGGGGAGGAATAATCGACCGAAATAACGTTTCCAAACTTTTTTTGAGGAGTTTATATACATGACTGACCATGCAGCTACCCATATGTTTGCAGTTATGCTGTAGTCCTTTGTTAAAGAGTGATAGCTAAGGTGCTGTTTATACTAGCTGTGCATATTTTTTATTTTGGCAAAGACAAGACCTACATAATTCGTGCTGAAGCATTTTCTTTTAGTAGTTGCATTTAGCCTATGTGTTGTAGCTGCTTAACTGTGGCGCTTTTGGGATGTATATAAATGACCCATTCAGTGCAGTATCCGTGGCAACCTAACTACTACCGTAGGCCCGGTTCTTGCTCCAGCTCTCCCCTCTACATTTTATTTTCTGTTGTGCGGTTTTGGCCTCCCCTCTCTCGCACAGTTGTGCTGCAGAATGACGATAACAATAGAATTACTATTAAAATGAGTAAAGTTTTCTGCCGCTGGCATACTTCTCACGGCCTTCGGAGCGCAGTATGAAAAGAGGCCTTGTCCAGACACACTTTTGACCTGCACTTTTTCTCACAGTGGAAAGCGCTAGAAAAAATGTCCACTTATCCTGGTTGATGTTGAAATCAGTGGGGGTTTTTTTTTAAACGTCCCATTTCTTGTTTAACACAGCAACGGCTTTATAAAGAAGGTTTGAGTCACTCCTAACCCATGACTGTTTCGCCATTGAGAGAATGAATTGGTCATCCTCCATCACTTCCCCTCCACACACACACAAACTCTCTCTCTCTCTCTCTCTCACACACACACACACACACACACACACACACACACACACACACACACACACACAGTACAGAGTTGTGGTGAACGCATGCATGCTGATAGCCAATAAGTCTACAAACTACATAATGGATCATTTGCATTGGGGGGCATTTTGGTGTGAATTCCCAAAAAAATGCGTAATTATTTGGATTACACGTTTGTTAGGTTATGTGTGAAACTATGCGGGTTGTTACGCTACTGAAGAAACCGGCAGATGTAGAGATATACAGCCAAAGAGGGAGATGCAGAAATTGTCGTTGAGGACATTGCAGCATCTCCTTGGATGCGAGAAAGCACGGTGAGCTGTTCAGCTCAAAGCCATCTGTGTGTATTTAATACGCCACCATTTGGAATGCACACGCTACACGCCTCATTAACTTTAATAATTGACATTCTTTGTGTGCTAGTGGAACCCACCTTGTACCTCAGAAGAACGAGGACGTCAACAATCTTCATGGTAAAATGTAATTTAAATACAAATGAAATTACGGATCAAATAAACACGTCAACTGATCTCATCAATTTAAACAGAAGAGACAGATGCCGAAACACAAAGACCAAAACAACCAACGTGAACATTTTAACATTATATTATTTATTTATCTTTGTACAATGTAATTACAATACAAATATGTAGGTTTAGATACAAAATTCTGTAAATAAAGGTTAAAAATAAGCTTCACTGGTTTGTTATCACTACACTACAGTTACAATCAAGTATATGAGGTAATTTAGTTTTCTTGTTTTGCCATGAACATAATGAACTTTTTTTCCCCAATTTTACTTTAGAAGGGGCCAGGAAAGAGGGTTTTTGGGACACAGGAATGTAAATTAAACTATTTTTCAATTTGGGCAAGGGAAGGGGGGGGTTGGGGGTTAAAAGGTTTTTCCAAGAGCAAAATGGTTCCCCTGCTAACGCTTGGTTTCTTTCCGGAAAAAGGACAGACGCAGGGAAGCCGAGGATCGCGGTGCATATAAACGTCTGAATGCCCAAGGAATTCCAGGAAGACGTGGGTGTTTCGCGACACGTATGCCCCCCTCCGTTGGCTTTCGCCGGAGCCTCCGTGGACTCTAATGAATGGCCGTCTTTAAAACGGGAATGTAAATACACTGGTAGGTGGCGGCTCGCTTTGCATGTGTTTTTTGCATGTATTCAAAACGCTCCTGCTCTCTGAGAACTCGAGGCTTTTCTGGCGCGACGTCCGCGCCTTCTCTCTCTGGGGCCCAAGTCCCAGGGAGTAAAGCCTTAAAATGAGAAGTACCTGATCTCCGTCGCCTTAACTGAATCTACGCTTCGTCTCCATCAGTATCTGTTAGGCTGAAAGCACCTTTTAAAAACAGCTTGGTTCGCGTTCGCGTTCTTGCCCCTTACAGCTCTATAATCCTCGGCCAGAGCAAGCTTCTCTGAACTCGAGGTTAGATCATAATTAAAATGATAGTACCACAGTGCCGACCTCACCCTTGATGATATCCCATCTACCTTATACCTTCAGTCTATTGACGTTACCGGTTGAATTTGCAACGTCTGCAGTCTGGCCACAATTCCCAAATGAAGTCACTGAAGTAGTAAGACAACAGGGCAGAAGCAAAATCATATTTAACACACCTGCGCATGTGGAGATGCCATCTTGCCAGTCCCTCGTCTACGTACCTGTCACCTGGAACTCCGACTCCCAGAAACCTCATTTTCCCCCATTCCTGTGTAAACTAAAGGACAGAAATCGGTAGTCCTTTTTTCCTTTCCAGTAACCCCCATCTTCCTGCTTTTTCTCTCTCTCTCTCTCTCTCTGCTCCCCAGCCCTCTACCTGCATCCTCCTTTCTCCTCCGTCCACATGCATGCCTCTCCCTTCGTTTCTCCCTCTCCACACGGACGAATCCGCTCCCTTCTCCGCTCCGGCCCTAAATCCTTTTTTCCTGTCAGTAATCCAAGGAGGCCTCTCCGATGTGGCGTGCTCCACTTCTGAGAATTACCCATAAAAGAGCCTGCTGCTCTCACAGTGATTCAAAAAACTCGGGGGAATCAATACAACCGCCCGCAAAATGCTCTATTTAATGCACTGGGGGAAAAACATGCAATAAAGGGCTCTGCCCTCCCATTCTAATCATACCCTTCCTTCTTCACCGAAACCCCACTTTGTGCCTCACATTGAGGTCCGTGCACCCTTCCCGTTGCCCTCTAACCAACACTGTTCTGTAGCCTACCCCAAGACACTCGCTCACATCAGCCCAGCCCAGCGACGTACTCGGACGGAACACACGAGATTCAACTTCAGCTCCGATTTGAGACTCGATCGCGGGAATCTCTCTGCATCCTCCCGGCCGAAAACGCACCGCACATGTTTGCTCCGCTGGAATGTTCTGGAATGTTCCGGCACCTCCGCTCCGGAACGGGACACTGGTTTTCACCACGGGGGTAAAGGGAGGTGTCTGTAGCGATGTAGCGGTGACTCATTTTGGGTTGAATGGCAATTGACGGTCACACACAGGGCAATAAATAGGGAAAAGAAAACATGCTATTTACACTCTCTTGTGCTACGGGCCCACAGCTCTGTCAATAAGGCTATAATTAAGCAGTCTCATTTGGTGAGTCAGTTCTCCATTCAACTCTACTGACAAATTACAGCTGGCATTTCGGACTTCCTTCCATGTATACAAACATAAATAAAATCTTATTCACACAGGGAAGTAAAATCTACATTAAATATTTTTGGCGATTAAAATCTGATTTTAAAAGGTAACGGATAAAATCAAACAAAATAGATATAATGTCACTCCAAAGACTTTTTATTGGTTAAGTATAAGAGACCAAAGTCCAGTCCTGTTTTGATGCCTCTGTTTCTGAAATCCCTCTCTCTCTCTTTTTAAATTTTCGTCTTTCTTTTCTGACTTGACTGACTTTAAATGCTCCAGCTTTTCAAGCTCTGCTAACAAGCTTGGAAACTGATAGTCTGATGGGTCAGGATCCACAGATCTGGCAATGAGACGGACCACAGCCGGAAGCCCCGCCCCCAGACCCATCCCAGTTCTCTTCTTTCATGGTGCCCCAGCCAGTGTTTTTTTTTTTTTTGGGGGGGGGGGGGGGGGGGGGCTCCCTATTTTACCTTTGTCAGTGAAGCTGGGGGGTAAGGGGGTAGGGGGTGTGGTTCTCCCAGGGAACAGAAAATGAACAAGAGAAATAATAGTAATGGAGAGGGGGAGTGATTCAGTTTTTTGTGTATCTGCATCACAGTTGGTACAGTCCGCCCCGGGGGACGGCGCGGCCGGTTGGTACAGCCCGCCCCAGGGGATAGCGCGGCCCAGTTAAAGCTCGATCTCAAAGGTCTTTTTCAGGTCGTTGGAAAAGGGGTTGGGCGCCTTGGGCGGCGTTTTGGTCTCCAAGGCTGCCCACTGGGCCTCGAAGCGGGCCGCCTCCTGGGAGTCGGCAGGCGGGGCCGGCTGCTGCGCCGCCTCCATGGGCCACCCGGCGCCGTTGCTGGCGCCGTTCTGATTGGCCGTGGCAGCGGGGATGGGGTTGGGCGGGAGCCCGTTGACGGCTGGCGGGTTGGCGAAGGGGGCCATGGGGAATCCTCCGGAGTGGGCGGGGAAGGCGTGGTGGGCGGGGCCTCCCAGGGGGCCGGCCTTGGCCACGCCGGAGCCGGTCGCCGTGCAGAACACGTTGGCCACCATCTGGGAAGGCGTGATGCCCACCACGGGCACGCTGGCGCTGGGGTAGGTCATGCTGTTGGCCAGGGCGGGCATGTAGGCCTGCATGGGCACGAAGGCCGGCTGCAGCGGCGGCTGCCCGTACATGCCCGCGGGCGCGGGCGTGGTGTCGAACGCCAAGGGGAAGGGCTGCATGGCGGTGGGCAGGGAGCCTGGCGCAGGGGGGAGGGTGGGGATGGGGGGCGGGGCCTGCTGGGCGAGAGGCGGGGCTAGAGGCAGGACCTGCTGCTGCTGTGCCTTCACAGTCTTGGCCACCTCCTCCAGCCAACGCTCCGCCTCCGAGGGCGTCCGCTTGTGCCCACTCTGCATGGGGGGCGGGGACTGTGCCACTGGCTCCGCCTGCACCCATGAGGTCGAGGCTGCGGACAGCATGAGAGGGAGGGGGGAAAAGAATAGTATAACTTTATTTGTCCCAGGAGGAACTTCAGGTGAAGTAGCTGCATACAAGAAATCAAACAAACAACTTAGATAAAGTACATTAAGAAATAAAAATGACAAAGTGCATTTAGAGATTCCAAAAATGACATGACTATCATTACAAAGTAGAAATGAAGAATTCACGCAGGCATCAGGAGATGGTACTGCGATTCATCCCGATTGATGCCGTCTCTGTCTTAATTGGTTCACATGGGAACACCATTAAAGGTCGTAGTGCAAGGTCATTCCTCACCTTGCTGGGGCACAGGGGGAGGGGGGATAGCGGGGGGCGCCGTGCATGCTGGGACGCCGTTAGCGGTGGTGAAAAGGTCGTCGGACGGCTTGGTGAAAGAGGCGTTGATTTGGCAGCAGAGGGCGTTGATGCTGTCTGCCTCGCCCGACACGGACAGGTCCATCTCTGGAACTGAGAAAGGGGGGGGGGGGGGGGGGGCAGGACGGTGTCAGAATGGACAACCCAGTTAATCAGCGCTCTCAAAAGTCATGTGATCCCCTCATGGAAAGACCGTGGGAAGACCAACCCCCCAGGCCTTCTAAAAATGGCACACAGCTCACAGCCTCCCAGTGCACCCGCCACCCAACCCCAGAAGGTCAAGCTGCAGGCCATCAGCATGTGAAACGTGGCCGTGGGGTTTCTCTTCCAGAGTGCTCTTTGAGTAAGACAGCTAGTGGGGGGGGGGGGGGGTTTCTCTGGAGAGACTGCCGCTTTAAGGAGCCCGAGGAGGGTGTTGGCGGGGTGTCTCTCCGGTCTCCGGTGAGAAAGCGGTCCTGAGTGTGTATGTGTGCGTGCGTTTGTGTGTGTGTATGTGTGTGGTAGTGTGTGTGTGTGTGTGTGTGTGTGTGTGTGTGTGTGTGTGTGTGCGTGTGTGTGCGTGTATGTGTGTGGTGGTGTGTGTGTGTCTGTGAATGTGTGTGTGTGTGAGAGAGAGAAAGGGACAGAAAGGGAGAATAGCACATGGACTGATGCTATATCCTCCTGAGACCCGGCAATAAAAAAGTAGCCTATTTACATTTTTTGATACCATACAAGTGTCTTGGATGGCAAAAACATGTTACAGTGAAAATATATTTCAAAAATATTACATGTATTTTATTTTTAGTGAATGTCCCTTGTAGTGTAGGTTTCAGCATAGCAGAATATATGGTAGTTGACATATAGACCAGATGCTCAAAAGTGAATTGCTGGGTGTTAGGAGGACATCAAATCAAAGTAAATGACAGCCTGCTCCAATCTTAACAGAAGCAGTCTCCCTTCTCCCTGTGAACTGAGCGACCCTCAGCTTACAGCCACAAGAGATAAAACACTAAAACAAACAGGAAATCGGCACTAATACTACACGCCGCTACCAATACACCGCCCAATTAATCAACATGGTGCTGGGGAGATTGTTGTGATTGGAATAATAACCCTGCCACCGGCTCAGTATCTGGCACAGATGTCCTTGCAAGATAATGCTGGTGATAAGAGCAGGAGCAACACAGATACCGAACAATTATGCAAGAGCAACCTCCGCTTTGCAAATGATTACAAATGATATTGCCGAACGCGAGCATTAGGCTTTCTCTGGGAGTTGCATTGCCAGAAATTACGATAACTGTACCTGTGAACTTATTCTATGGCTTTTCAAATGCTGAGTGTTGATATGACAACAGATTCTCTATTGTACCCAGATGGTCAACTCTGCCCACTACTTCTTACACTTCAGACTGGGGAGGGAGACTCCAGTCCTATCGGGCTGCAGTGTCTCCTAGTTTTCGGTGCGTTTCACATATGAGGCTAAAGAGCCCATGCACCGAGCTTCCAAGGCCTTAGCTGGCTGCTAACTGAAAGGAAAACACAAAACCTTGAGCCTATGCAGCCCACCAGGACTGGAGTTTGACAACTCTGCTTTACGAGATTCTGGTTGGAGGAGTTTCCAGTGCTATATTAGAGATTACGCATATCAATGATGAGATGTGCCCGAGGAAATAACCTCCACTGTCATTACCACTGTCCTTGGTAGTGCCCCCGTTTCCACGGTGACAAACCGGATTTGAGCTGACCATGTGGTTACTATAGAGACTATGTGGCCGGGTCGCCGCTGACCTGGGTTCTTGGTCTGGAAGTCGGTTTTGCGCTGCAGAGTGGACGGGAGGTCGTTGAGGCGCAGGGAGAGCTGGCGCTTGAAGGGCGAGTTCTTCTGGCTGAGGGCGGGGAACCCCCGGAACGAGCCCTGCCGCACCAGCTGCTCGATGGGGGCGTGGCGGCGGGGGATGGCGTGGGGCCCACCCGGCTCCGCCCGGTCCACCGGCGAGGCTGCGCCCTCAGGGGGGGAGGCGGTGCCGGGCGGGACGGCGGGGATGGCGCAGGGCGGCTCTGCTGGGGGAGAGAGAGGGGAGGGAGATTAAACCAGCATTCTGGCTGTTTCAGTGTGCCAATTTCACTAATGTCCAATAGGACACCTGCATTTTAGGCATTTTAGTAGGAATTTCATCCCAATCTGTAACCTCGTGCTATCTGTGCCCTTTGTGCTGTTAATAGAGTGAAGTGCAGTGGTGCAATAGCATTTTTGACAAGCTTCTGCAGCTCTTGCCATTCAAGGCCACGGTCCAATGATTGAATTACACAGCTAAATTCAATTGAGCGTGTACTTCAAACCCGCCACTCGCTGCCAAAGAGGAAAAGGCCGGGGCCGTTTTCGATAGACAGGGCAACAAGCAAAGAACAAAGCATGATGGGACTTTAAAAGGAGAGCAGGCAGTCCGTCGTCCTTATGTATTTTTCCCCACTTTAATCAGACAGCGGGAAAGCAGAGAGGGTTACAGATAGAGATGGGATCACACTACAGAAAGTGCAATGGCGGGGAATCGAACCCCCAACGGGGGGAATCATATATGGGTTGAGTTGCCTGCCCTTCTCCCCCGTTGGGAGTCTGCTTTGATGATTTACCATCAACCACGTTGGGTAAAGCTCTGCAGGGCTTTGCCACCTGAGCACAGGCCTGGTTTAGTAAACCGCGGTGTTGCAGTCATTCAGCCCAGCACGCAGGGGGCGCCAGTACCTTTCTTCTTGTCCTGCAGTTGCTTCATGATGTCCTCGCGGTCGGGCTGCTGGCTGGCCGACGTGACCCGGAAGGAACCCTCGCGCACGAAGGAGGTGCGACTGGCGTCGAAGGAGGCGGTGACCCCGCACTCCTTCTCCCGCCGCTGCTTCCGCTCGAGGCAGGCGGCGAAAGCGCAGCCCACCGCGTGACTCAGGCGCTCCCCCTGGTGGACAAAACCTTTTGTGTTAGCATTACCCGCCTCGGGAGCTCATTTCAGAACCTACCATCGGCAGACTCCCCAGTTAGCCGGTCAATAGCATAGCCTGTACTCCAACTAGCGGTTGCTAGGCTATAAGGCTCAGCCTGTTCTCATGGCCAGTGCCTATATAGACTGAGCCACTCTACTTAACTTTTGTTAGCTTGTACTTTTTGTTACCGTCAAAGCTGTCGTGTGTACATTCCTGGAATGCACTCAAGTGACTAAACCTCAGCCCCTGTGTTCTTGCCAACGATGGTATGAAAAAAAAAAGCCCTGTAAACTTGTGCTGTGCTTTGAACATTTTGTTAGCCTTCAGGGAAGACCAATAAATGTTTGATATGTTACAGTAAACATCTGAAATCAAGATCTATCACTGAACTTATCTACAGTACACACTGTGTGGCCCCCTGAAGCACTGACTCAAGATCGGTTAAGCCGGCTGTAATTCTAACCGCAGCCATTGTATGCCTAGAAGGTGAAATTGATCCCGAGCTCACCGAGTCTTTCAGAGCCATGAAGCAGTGACAGATCCAGCGCCGTGTGGTGCCGTCGCGGCAGATGTAAGAGAACGCCTTGTCATAATTCCTGTCGGGCGCGCAGAAAGACACCTTCTCGATAGTCTGGTCTACAATGAGGTCCTGCAACAGAAAAAAAAAACTAAATTCAGCACATGGACACACATTGTATGAATTACCTGCACATTAAAATACCACAGTACTCACGGAACCAAGGCCAGATACACGAGTGAAAAGAAAGAGTTGAAGAGGGAAATAAACCTTCCTTATCTAATGAGAGCTTCTGAATATTGAAGGATTTACGTTTGTGTTGTTTGCGCACCGAGGCCCTATTTTCAGTAAACAACTTAAGAATATTCCTAGACGATGATTGCCCGGATACCGGAATGTTCTTTGGCTGTTCCATCCTGCTCTCTTTCCGGGCCATTAATTTGCGAGGGGGCATTTCAACCCCAATGGGGAAGAGGGGTGGTGGTGGGGGGGGGCAGTTTTGGATCCTGCAAGAACTATGGGCCGCTATAGAGGGAGTTGGGAGTCCAGAGACAGAGAGAGAGAAAGACTGAGAGTGAAAGAGAGGGAGGAAGAGGAGGAGAGGGTCCTTCCTCAGTCCTTCCCATCAGCTTCCTTCCTCAGTAACCCCCCCACAAGCTAGATGGAGTGGAAGAATACTCCATTCATGCTAAGCCAATTAGTCGATTAAAGGCCTTTCTGGGGGGAGGTTGGTTGCCTGAGAGGGGGTGCAGAAGGGGCATTGAGTGGGGCAGGGGGGAGGGGGTGAGTTGATGGAAGGGGCACAGTGCTGACTCACTCAAAGTGGGACGGGTATAGGAGCGAGAGGGGGGTTACCGTTACTGCTGACTGTTTCAGAGGAGGCAGGAGGAGGAGGACTCTTTGGGGGGAAAGGGAGGTGAATTGGGATGGGGGGGTGGTTGCTGACTAAGGGGAGGGTCAGCGGAAAGGGGGGCAGAGCGAGGTGTGTGTGCATGCAGAAGGGGTCATTCGTGTGGAGCCGCGCAGGAAACAAAAAGCCTACTTTGTGAGTTCTTTACTTCTTTTTTCTCTCTCTCTTTTCTTTTCTTTCGCTTTCCTCTCTCCTGAAAGGAAAGTCTGATAATTGCTCTCGTGACGGGAGGCCCCTGGCGTGCTGGCAGCCGAACAGGCCAGCCCCCCCCCCCCCCCCCCTCCCTAAACACCGACCCCCAAACAGCCGAACAGGCCAGGGTGAAGTGAGTGCACTCTGTCTCCCTCTGCCGCCTTCCCCCCTTTTCTAAACACCCACCCCCTCCCCCACCCAGCCCCAAAATGACAAGACTGAAACCTCAGCAATCTGGCTCCACGAGTGGCTGATCTCGCCTCGGAAAAGAAACATCCATCAGCTGCTGCCTTTGCTGGCCGCCTGTGTCTGCTCTCATTCTCTGAGCCATAGCCGTGACATCATCAACCCGCCCATTCCTGGCAGCCCCGCGCTCGAATGGGAGGGGGCCGGGAATTGAGTGACAGCTGGGGTGTCTGTGTGGGTGCGTGTGTGTGTGGGGTTTGTGTACGTGGGGTTTGTGTGTGTGGGGTATGTTTGTGTGTGTGTGTGTGTGTGAGTGGGGGGTATGCGTGTGTGTGGGTGAGGGTGGGGTATGTGTGTATGTATGTATGCGACACTTGTGTGTGTTTTGGGGGGGGGTATGTGTGTGGGTGGGGTGTGTGTGTGTATGTATTACATACACACATACAGTGAGCACCATATTTCATTGGACAGTGACATATTTTTTGTTATTTTGGTTCTGTACTCTAGCACTTTGAGTTTGAAAGGATACAATGACAATGAGGTTGAAGTGCAGACTGTCAGCTTTAATTTGAGGGTATTTTCATCGCTTGTAAGAGTACAAGAAAATAAGATATCAAGAGTCTTTTGATATTGTTGGGTCACAGGCATCAGGAAGTCATGGCATGCAAAGGCTATGCGACCAAATATTAAAAATGACTTTGGGGGGGGGGACTATGTACAAAAGGTTCTATAATTTCTAAACGGTTCATCCAATATGGATTAAAATACCCTCAAATTAAAGCTGACAGTCTGCACGTCAACCTCATTGTATCCTTTCAAACTCAGTCCTAGAGTACAGAACCAAAATAACAACAAATGTGTCACTGTACATACGCGTGTGTGTGTGTGTGTGTGTGTGTGTGTGTGTTTGTGTGTTTGTGTGTGTGCGGCGGGGGTCTCATGTGACTACTTTGGGAAGCTGCCAGTCTCACCTGCTGTGCTTGTCAGTTTTGTTCCACCTGCTCATTGAATTACAGACTCGCAGGGTAAATATAGCTCTGTAGTGCTGTTAGCACTACTGAATAACAACAAAACTGTGCAGCTGTACTGCAGGTCAAAAAATACATAATACATTATGGGAGGCGTTCTCTGGCTATCCCAAACACCATCAGATACACACACACACACACACACACACAAGAACACACATTCACACATATAGACACTCAAAACACATTACACCTAAACACACAGACTCAAACACACACACACACACACACACACACACACATACACACGGTGCAGGGTGGTCAGAGTCTTACCTTGGTTTTGTCATCCACGACTCTCAGGCCATCTGCTGACACCCACAGTACAGCTTTGACCGACTTCTTCCCGCTCTGAAACACAACAGGGAATGTACACGGTTCATATGGGAACGCACGCAGTTCATACAGGAATGCACATGGTTCATAAGTGAATGCACGTGGTTCATAAGGGAATGCATATGGTTCATAAGGGAATGCACATGGTTCAAAAGGGAATGCACATGGTTCATCCAGGCACACACGCATCTTATACATGATAACACAGCTTTCATTTTTAAATAGTATCCATTTATACAGCCGGATATTGCTGAAGTAATTGAGGTTTAGTATTTTTCTCAGGTAGAATGGCAGTGCCCTACCTGCAACCTCTAGATTACAAACCCAGTTTCCTAAACACTACACTAAACAAGCAGCCAGTAACAGATCACTCCGAGCATGCAGCCGACACACGGGCCCAGCAGGGGGCAATGTGCCGGAGTAGCTCTGACTGCAGGTGACTCCACAGACTGGTTCAGAGAAAATATTTCCTCTTCGTCATACGTGCTTAGCCCCCCGCCGCTAGGCGAGCTGGAACTCGACAGCAGACAGAGCCAACCGCGGGGCTTCAGAGAACATCCCAGCGTTCTCAAACGGGGGCAGTGGGGGGCGAGAACTGGGCGATTCTAAAAATATCATGAAAACAAACGGAGTCGTGGGCTGTGTGACGCACGCTGGGAGAAGGGTTGGAGGATCAGGGAGTGGGAGGGGAAGATAAAAGGGCATCCATTTGCATAATCCCGAAGGGGGGGTGGGGGGGGGGGGGGGGGGGCGGTGGAGGGGAAGATAAAGGCAGCCTGTTCCTCCTCATCATCCTCACCTGTGATGAAGGATCAGAGGGAAACGCTACTGACTCAGAGGGGAGTGGCTGCGCTTAAACTCCGCCAGGATGGGAGGAGAGAATGCAATTAAAATACAGCAAAGAGAGAGAGAAAGGGGAAGAAGAAAGTAGACAGAGTATGGGAGAGAGACAAAGGGGAAAAGAGGGGAGAGGGATAGAGGGAGAGAGAGAAATAAAGAGAAAGGGGGATAAGGTAGAAAAGCAGAAAACAGCAGGAGGAGCAGGACAGAGGGGGAGGGGAAATGGCAGAGAGAGGGAGTGATTTCTCACACACGCACTAACAAACACACACACATACTCAAAGTCACACTCACACACGCACACATACACTCACAAACACACACACTCACTCAGTCACACACACACACACACACACACACACACACACACACACACACACACACACACACACAAACACTTACACACTCAGTCACACACAGACAAACACACACACACACACACACACACAAAGGGAGGTGTAGAGGCTGTGAGCACTGGTCTGGGGGTACAGTGCGGCTGCTCTTTGCTCCCCACAGCATCGGCGCTAAAGGCGGAGGCGACGAAAGCACTGAGGGACAAAAGCACCGCGCGGCGTCAGAAGTATGATGGGTTTGCCGCGGCTGGCTGGGACAGTGGCGACAGGCTCGGCCCTGACTGGGCCCATTCACTGGGACACACCCCCCCCCCCCCCCCCCACCCCCCGCCCGAGGTGGGAGGGTGGCGGAGATTTGGCCCTTTCTTTACGCTGGTCTGTCGGGAATGCCAGAGAGGTGCTGCCTGGGTTTAATAACGAAGGGGTCCCCAGATAAAAGATCAGGGGATAAGGAAATTGGACGGGAGAAGAAGGGAGGAGAGGAGGAGGAGGAGGGATAAGAAAATAGAGGGGGAGGGTGAAATGAGAAAGATAAGATGGGGGTAAGAGAAAGTGGGGAAGGAAAAAAGAGGAGAGGGGAAATGAGACTGCGGTACGAGGCAAGGAGGAGAGAGGGGTACTCAAATTTCCGGAGGTTTGGGGGGGGAGGGGCAGGGAGGATGCTGCAGTCGTGTCCTTGAGCTACCCAACCCTCCCCTGCGCTGCTTGTGCAACAAGCCAGCCATACAAACGCCATACTAATGGAGTCAGACACACAACTGGGAGTGTGTGTACTTCATGCCTGGTTAAGAAGCGGTGCTAAACAAGTGAAAGATACTGTAAATTAACTATAACAGTGAGAGAGAGAAATTGTGAGAGAGATTGAAAGAGAGGTTCCAGTGTCTCAACTTGAAAACAAAAAGGACACTCCTCCCCCACCCCTGGATTTTTCTGCGTCAGATGTCTGTTCGTAGCTACAGCCCCGTGAACAATCCTCGACTGGAGGTCAGCAGTCCGTTTTTCAATCGGATGCTTGTACAGGGCTCTCCAGCTGCCTCTACTGGAAGAGCCTGGGCCAAAGATCTCAGTCCACCTTGTGGCACTCAGCCCTGCCAGTGATTTTAGATTCATCAATTCACACAGGTGTTGTATAGGGCTTTCTTCCCAACTGTTTCAAACTCCCCTAGCTCAGGAGTACTGAACGACAGTATCAGCCCCTCCTCCTGTTGCCACTCTCCCATGGCTGCAGTAACAGTAAGGGAGGGGAAGCAATACTCATGCTCATCATCCCGAAGGTCAGATAGAATCCTGCTCTCCAAAAACTCCCTGTTGGAAGCAGGAATGGACCAGGGATGGACATACCACTTCCACAATCTTCTCCCGCAACCGTGTTGATCGAACATCAGTTAACTCAGCCAGGTTCTCCCCTGATCACCAAGTGAGACCATCCATAAATTGTCCCAGCTTCACACACCCTGTGTTTAAAAACCGTGCGCACAAACTGGCCAATGACCAGGCTCTTGCTTTGACCCGTGGATTATAAAACAGCGGCTCTTCCATGACCCACCACCCTGGTGGCAACCTGTCCTTATGGGAGACTGAGAAAACCTGCCATGCTTTCAAAACAGACTGGTAAAAAGGACTCAGCCCTGACAAATTCAGCTCCCCCATGCTCAGCAGAAACAGGTGCTTGTCCAGCCTCATCCGACCAGCCTTCCGCCAGCCAGCTCAAATCATCGTGGTACAGAAACCTCTGGACCACCTGAAGCCGGAAAGCTGCCACACGACAGGTGATGTTCACCAGGCCATGGCCTCCCATCTGTAGCGGTAGGTAAAGGACAGCTGCTTTAAGCCAGTGCTGGCCCGACCAGAAGACATTTACTAGCATTCGCTGAACCATCTGAATGATGCCCTCTGGGGGTTCCAACACAATCAGCCTGTGCCACAAGCTGGAAGTGACCAGATTACTGACAACTAGGACTCTCCCCCTGTAGGACAGCTGTGATAGCAGCCATTTCCATTTAGACTACCTGGACGACACCTTTCCCAAAATCTTCAGCCCAGCCCTTCCCCACCGCAAACCCTCTGGGAGCACATGAGCACTCCCCTGCCAGTGACCAGCTAAAAAACACATTTGTGCCAGTTTACTTTTGCTGATGATCCTTTAGCTGTAAACAGTAACACCCCTCAAGAGCTCATACATCCCCTTCTCCCTTAATGATCACAGTGACAGTACAACAGGTGGTTGGCTTGGAAACAAGGGAATGGAGAACCCAGTCAGCCTTTACCGTAGCCGGCAGACCAATAGCTCAATAGCTAAACAGTGAAGCTGTCCTGAGATTGGACAGCCTTGCCTTATCCCCCGCTGAATAGTGATTGGGCAACTCAGCCCCCCGCCCACCTTCACCATACATTTAGCCCCAGCATACAAGAGTCTCACCCATGAAATAAAACCATCTCTAAATCCAAAAGCTTTCACTGTCTTAAAAAGGTACACATGATCGACTTGGTAAAAAGCTTTCTCTTGGTCAAATGACAGTAAACCAAACTCCTGCGAGAAACCATCAGCTATATCAAACACATCTCACATCAAAAACAATGATTTTTGGAACACAGTATGACTGATCCTTGTGAATCAGTAACCCAAGGTGAAGCTTAAGTCTGTTGGAGAGACATTTTGATATAATTTTATAATCTGTAGTTAGGAGAGCTACAGGTTTCCAGTTCTTCAACAGCCCCAAGTCTCCCTTGTTCGGCAAAAGGGAGAGAACAGCCCGTCAGCAACTAGCAAGGAGTAAGGCCCCCTAAAAGGTCTTCAACACCACTCTTATATGGATCAGTAGCCCCAGCCTTGTAGAGGCCAGAGTAGAAGTCCACAGCATGCTGTCGCATCTCAGCAGCGTCTGTGGTCACTCTCCCATCAGACACAAAGAGAAACCATCTGTTTCTCTTGCGCTTCTTTCTGCTCCAAATTAATGAAAAAGTGCTTAGTGCGTCCATATCCCTGAGAGTTGAAAACCGAGCCCTCGTCATGGCTCCCTTTACCCTCTCCTGTAAGGGAGAGCCCAACTCCCGCCTCTTCCCCTGCAAGTATCATTTAGAGAGAGTAACTGTGACTCAATTAACTGAATCTCCTTCTTCAACTCCAAAATGGCACCCCTCACCCTAGTGGTTGTGTGGGATGTGTACTGTTGACAAAAACCTTTTATTTGTGCTTTACCCACCTCCCACCATTGCCCAAGTGTTTCAAATTCCCTCTTTATTTGTTGCCATATTTTCCAAAAACAACTACATTTATCACAGAAAGAAACATCTTGCAGTAACTTAATATTAAAATGCCAATAGGACATTTGTCTTGGGGGAGTAGAAAGGCTAAGATGAAACCAAACCAAATGGTGATCTGAAAACCCTACTGGAGAAATACAAGATGCCAAGACCTTGTTGACAGAGAGGGGGGAGAGGGAGAGAGAGAGAGAGAGAGTGATCGTATACTCACAACTTTGAGCTTCTTCACAGCCTCTTCACATACGTGCATCCCCCTGGACTCATCCACCTCCACCAGGCCCAAATACTACAGAAAGAGAGAGGGAGGGGGGGGGGGGGAGGGGCAGACAGGGATGGAGAGAAAGATAGAGTGAGAGACAGGGAGGGAGAGAGGTAGAGAGAGAGAGAGAAAGAGAGAGAGAGAGAGAGAGAGAGAGAGAGAGAGAGAAAGAGAGAGAGCATGTCAGACAAGCATCAGCATTTATGGACAAATGTGGCCATAATGCATGACGAGCAGCGTCTCAGCAATGCAACTGTGGAGCCAATCACCTTAAACACGCACGCACGCACGCACGCACGCACGGTCTCTTTATCTCTGCAAAACAGTTGAGCTTAGTGATGCGCAAGGAGACCAGGCGATCAGTAGTGCACTGTGCACATATTTAAACCCATCTCATAGCACACTGTACACACATTTAAACCCATCTCATAGCACACTGTACACACATTTAAACCCATCTCATAGCACACTGTATACACATTTAAACCCATCTCATAGCACACTGTACACATATTTAAACCCATCTCACAGCACACTGTACACACATTTAAACCCATCTCATAGCACACTGTACACACATTTAAACCCATCTCATAGCACACTGTATACACATTTAAACCCATCTCATAGCACACTGTACACACATTTAAACCCATCTCATAGCACACTGTACACACATTTAAACCCATCTCATAGCACACTGTATACACATTTAAACCCATCTCATATCACACTGTACACACATTTAGTCCCATCTCACAGCTCACTGTACACACATTTAAACCCATCTCATAGCACACTGTATACACATTTAAACCCATCTCATAGCACACTGTATACACATTTAAACCCATCTCATAGCACACTGTACACACATTTAAACCCATCTCACAGCACACTGTATACACATTTAAACCCATCTCATAGCACACTGTACACACATTTAAACCCATCTCATAGCTCACTGTACACACATTTAAACCCATCTCATAGCACACTGTATACACATTTAAACCCATCTCACAGCACACTGTGCACACATTTAAACCCATCTGATAGCACACTGTGCACATTTAAACCCATCTCATAGCACACTGTACACACATTTAAACCCATCTCACAGCTCACTGTACACACATTTAAACCCATCTCACAGCACACTGTATACACATTTAAACCCATCTCATAGCACACTGTATACACATTTAAACCCATCTCATATCACACTGTACACACATTTAATCCCATCTCACAGCTCACTGTACACACATTTAAACCCATCTCATAGCACACTGTATACACATTTAAACCCATCTCATAGCACACTGTATACACATTTAATCCCATCTCACAGCTCACTGTACACACATTTAAACCCATCTCACAGCACACTGTACACACATTTAAACCCATCTCATAGCACACTGTACACACATTTACATCCATCTCATAGCACACTGTACACACATTTAAACCCATCTCACAGCACACTACACACATTTAAACCCATCTCATAGCTCACTGTACACACATTTAAACCCATCTCATAGCACACTGTACACACATTTACATCCATCTCATAGCACACTGTACACACATTTAAACCCATCTCATAGCATACTGTACACACATTTAATCCCATCTCACAGCACACTGTACACACATTTAAACCCATCTCATAGCACACTGTGCACACATTTAAACCCATCTCATAGCTCACTGTAAACACATTTAAACCCATCTCACAGCTCACTGTATACACATTTAAAATTGGACATTGCCAAAAAAACATTCACCCCCATCCTCACCCCCAGGAGCACTACAAGCGCAGTCTCCACAAACAACAGATTTTCAGTACTGGCTGACACTCCACCACCCACAACAGGGAGAACCACGGTCTCACCACTCCAGGACCAGTACCAGAGGGAGTGGCCAGCTCTGAGGCAGACATTTCCCCCCGGAAGCCCGACACCAAGACAGAATGCTGAGAGGACGGTTCTGCCTCAGGAAGCACTACACCACCAGACAAACAGGACAAGCAGTGGGATCACAGGGCACCATAGGGACTGGGAACCGGTACCACTGCCTCAACGACCCCCAAGGACCACACGGGACCGCTACAACCCTGGCTCCACACCTAAAAAACATTATACTATTGAGTAACAACTTTACACCTACAGAAGACCAACTTAAACTACTGGACAGGAGTCTGTCATTTATACCCACAGTAAATATCCACAGAAAACAAAAAGAAACCCTCAAAGGACAAGTCCAGGAGTTCCACAGGAGACTGAAGCTGGCAGCTTTCTTTGAGGGAGCGGAAACCAGGGAACAGACACCTTTCACACCAAGATTCATCTGGGAACCCAGACCAGAACACATCCCAGAAGAGATTACACAGATTATTAAAGAGGACAACACACTAATTAAGGCACTCTACCCACAAACCCACAAAGACCAAAACAACCTCAGCAGAGGGGAGAGCCAAGCACTACTACAGCTGGCTAAAAAAAAGCAAATAATTATCAAACCAGCAGACAAGGGAAGTGCCATAGTCATTATGGACAGAACACAGTACACACAGGAAGCCTATAGACAACTTCACAACATAACACATTACAAAAAATTAGATGGACCCATATACCCAGACACGGCCCAGGAAATACATGCCATCATACAGACACTAGTAGAAAACAAATACATCACGAAAAAACAAAGTTTTTACCTGAGGGGAGAGGACAACCCGAGACCTAGGATTTTTTACCTCCTCCCTAAAATACACAAGCCACCAGAATCCTGGAGCATACCATATTAGGTCCCAGCAGGGAGGCCTATTATTTCAGACTACAACAGCGAATCCTATGGGATAGCTGAATACTTAGATTTTTTTCTGAACCCACTATCCACAAAACACAAAAGCTACATCAAAGACACATATGATTTCATAAACAAAATAAAAAACGCCAAAATACCGGAAGAAGCCATCCTGTTCACCATAGACATAGATAGTCTATACACCAACATAAACACAGCAGCGGGATTAACAGTGGTAAAAACATGGATGGAAAAGTGCCCGGACAACAATCGACCGGATACAATCCTCCTGCAATTACTGGAGATAAGCCTCACCAAAAATGACTTTGAATTCAATAAAGAATTCTTCTTACAGACCAGCGGCACAGCTATGGGCAAAAAATTTGCACCGGCCTATGCCAACATTTACATGGCACATTGGGAGGAGACTGTTTTTGAAAAATGTCCCAAACTTCCCACTAATTATTTTAGGTATTTAGATGACATCTGGGGAACATGGACACATAGCTCAGAAGATTTCAAACACTTCATTCAGATCCTCAACACGCACCATACATCTATCACAATTAAACACACCACACACTATGAACACATCGATTTTTTGGACACTACCACATACAAGGGGCCCTCATTTCCCCAAACACACACATTAGACACTAAAGTTTTCTTTAAAGACACAGACACACATGCACTCTTACACAAGGACAGTCTCCACCCGAAATATACATTCAGAGGCCTGATTAAATCCCAATTGCTAAGGTTCAACAGAATCTGCACACAGATTACAGACTTTGAGGAGGCTACCAAAACCCTCTTCAATGCATTAAAACCAAGGGGGTATTCCAGATCGTTCCTCAGACAGATTCGGAGAACCCTCTTGACTACAAAACAACAGGACACTAGAAAAATAATTCCACTTATCACCACCTACTCGACATTCAGCCAAATAGCGAACAAAAAAATTAAATGGAACCTGGGCAGGATTCTGCAAAACACAGATTTGCTTCTAGAATACAAAATCGTTTCGGCCTACAAAAACAACAAAAACATTAAGGATCATCTGGTAAGTAGTAAACTACCGGAAATCAACATTTTACCCACACAAGGTCCGATATTTTACAAACAGGCCACTACAGTAAAAAACAACACTACAAACACAACATACCTTATTAAACAAACACTCACAGTTAACACATATAACTGCATATATGTCATAAAGTGCAAACACTGCAACATAAAATATGTAGGAGAGACAGGAAATACAATCAAGACCAGATTGGCACAACACATATATAACATAAGAAATCATAGGAAAACAGACACACACATAGTGGCTCATTTCCTACACCATGGACTTGAAGCAGTAGAAATATCGGGCCTCCATTCAAACATTAACTGGACACAGGAGGACAGACGTAGGACAGAAAGACATTGGATTAGAAAACTCAACACCATATTCCCAGGCGGATTAAACAAACGCTGGTAAAACATCAACACAAGAGGGACCAAATCCTTCCTACTTAAAGGCTGCAGTACACTGAATGTCCAGTGCAAACTTTTCTTTCCCAAGGGGCCCTCATAGGGGTAACTTGGGAAATAAAGATTTTTCCTAAACACTGTATGCACATTTAAACCCATCTCACAGCTCACTGTACACACATTTAAACCCATCTCATAGCACACTGTCCACACATTTAAACCCATCTCACAGCACACTGTACACACATTTAAACCCATCTCATAGCACACTGTACACACATTTAAACCCATCTCACAGCTCACTGTACACACATTTAAATCCATCTCATAGCACACTGTACACACATTTAAACCCATCTCATAGCTCACTGTACACACATTTAAACCCATCTCACAGCTCACTGTACACACATATAAACCCATCTCATAGCACACTGTACACACATTTAAACCCATCTCACAGCACACTGTACACACATTTAAACCCATCTCATAGCACACTGTACACACATTTAAACCCATCTCACAGCTCACTGTACACACATTTAAATCCATCTCATAGCACACTGTACACACATTTAAACCCATCTCATAGCTCACTGTACACACATTTAAACCCATCTCACAGCACACTGTACACACATTTAAATCCATCTCATAGCACACTGTACACACATTTAAATCCATCTCATAGCACACTGTACACACATTTAAATCCATCTCATAGCACACTGTATACACATTTAAACCCATCTCACAGCACACTGTATACACATTTAAACCCATCTCATAGCACACTGTACACACATTTAAACCCATCTCATAGCTCACTGTACACACATTTAAACCCATCTCACAGCACACTGTACACACATTTAAACCCATCTCATAGCTCACTGTACACACATTTAAACCCATCTCACAGCACACTGTCCACACATTTAAACCCATCTCACAGCACACTGTATACACATTTAAACCCATCTCATAGCACACTGTACACACATTTAAACCCATCTCATAGCTCACTGTACACACATTTAAACCCATCTCACAGCACACTGTACACACATTTAAACCCATCTCATAGCTCACTGTACACACATATAAACCCATCTCACAGCACACTGTATACACATATAAACCCATCTCACAGCTCACTGTACACACATATAAACCCATCTCACAGCTCACTGTACACACATATAAACCCATCTCATAGCACACTGTATACACATTTAAACCCATCTCATAGCACACTGTATACACATTTAAACCCATCTCATAGCACACTGTCCACACATTTAAACCCATCTCATAACACACTGTACACACATTTAAACCCATCTCATAGCACACTGTACACACATATATCTCTCAGATATGAGATGCATGAATATGAAAGATACATGAATATTTATAAAGTGTCCTCACTCATATATGTGCATATGTAACTATGTGTGTGTGCGTGCGTGTGTGCGTGCGTGTGTGTGCGTGCGTGCGTGCGTGCGTGCGTGTGTGCGTGCGTGCGTGTGCGTGTGTGTGTGTGTGTGCGTGCGTGTTTCTCTCCGTTTGTGCAAATTATTCATGCATTTACCCTAATAGCTATACACTAATAGGGATGCCATTCAAATTCAGAAAGGATTCAGAAATGAGGAAGCTAAATAACGTTACACCCTACTCCTCCCCCGAAGTCACTGAAATCAGCTGAACTCAGTTGAGTGCTAAAGATTTCAGACGAGCGCCGCTTTTCTCTCTCAGAGCTTTCCCACTGAGCCCCAGAGGGGCAATTAGCTCCACTTCTTTTTTGTTTGCGAAAATTTCCTCTCATCTTAGAACCCGGAGAAAGCGAGAAGTGTCGTCAGAAGTCCTTGCCGCCACATGACACCGTGACATGCCGGGTCGTTTCTGCTTAAAGGTTCTTTGGCTACACCCTTCAGTTCACAACAACGCTGGTGCTGCATCTTCTGCAGCCTCTCTTTAGCTAAGCATTGGCGTATTGACATTGACCACATTGGCATTTGCCAGGACGGCCACTTTAGGGCCCTTTTCAGGGTTTTTAAAAAAAGCGGAGCATCATGGTCAATATCCATTAGACCCCTCCCTCTCTGTGCCTGATACTATCTACTGTACTGTCCTATCTAGGTCCCCACTACAATAGCACTGGGTTGTTTTTTTGGAACAGACCTTGGGGGAACTTGGGGGCTCTCCCACAATGCACTGAGGCTTGCCGTATGGCTTAATTGGGTGTGAAAAAACATGAAAAAACTGTTTGGAAATGTAAAAATAAAAAGGAGAGTGGAAAAACAGGAGCGTAACTTCAAACGGGGAGAGCGTTAATTGATCCGCCTCGTCCCCCAGGCTGGAGCGTTAGCGCGGCGCTGCGGTTTATCGGTGAAGCGTCGGCCAATCACGGTGCGGCAGCCTTTTGGCCCATCGTCTCTGCGCTGGCGGCAACGTCAATACTCAATATCCACCCCCCCCTCCGCCCCCCCTTCCCCCGTTACGTAAAAGGGAGGGAATGGGGTTCGGTGAAGATTGGAGCGGGAGGGGGGTCTGTGAGTCCACAAGCTGCACGCTGGTCCTGCATGCTGAATCTATGCCGCCATGTCTTATCACTCCCCCAACTCAGACACACCCCCGCCCCCCCTGCGGGCCTTGCAGAACACATCCAGAAAAGTGGGCGGGGAGAAAGGCTCTAATCAGGGCCAGCAGCTTTCACTCCTCCATCGACCGGTACAAAAAAAGAAAAAAAAACTACAAGTACAAGGTGAGGGACGGTGACTGGGGCCAGGAAGCACTTTACTCTCTGATTTCAGGGTCATGCATTCGCTTCCAGGTTAAAGCAGAGATGAAGAATGTAAGGATCTGACAGGTGTGATCAAAAACATTTATTCAGTTTGTTTTTCTTTTTTCAGTTAAGCAATCAGTTCCCCAGGAAGCCATCTTTTCCCCCTAATTCACTTCTCAAAGAGGCTGATTGGCTGGCTGGCCTATTCCCTCAGTAGTTTATGGCAAATATTAACGTTGATGTGGCCATTAATGCCATATTTTGAGCGCCAAACAGTCGTAGGCTTGGAGCCACTTACTGACGCTTAGAGCAGACAAACCGGTGGGAGTTCATTGATCATTAATTTGTCGGATAGCGTCATGCTTTCTGTGTGGTATTAATGTAATCCCGCAGATGAGCAACAGCTCCAAAAATCTGCGGGATTACGTTATTACCACTCGGAAAATGCAAAGCTATTCTAGAAATGAATGTTAGATAAACTACCACTGGTGATGCATTTCCAATCCAACGCCCATTCCATTCATCACTGGGGATTAATCCACTACCTATTTCTTGTGACGTCTTTGAGGCTAGCTGGCCAATGTAGAGAGGTTGAATTAAAGGTTCCGTTACACAATTAGCAAAATTGCGTTTTTTCTTCAGACTCCTATCTGTCATTGTTTCCAACATTCCTTCATGGATATGAAGGGGGATATGTAGGCTATCTAGGTTAACTGTGGCTGTTTTCTGACCATTGCTGTGAATGTAGGAGTGGAGACTAAGCACGTCAAACATGTGAAAAAATTTATTTCATCTGGATGCTCTGATTTATCATGAGAAACGGGTGTACATGGTGTTTGGTAAATAAGAGAAAAACAGTAGCCTAACATAGCATAGAGGAGTTGGGGGGGGGGGGGGGACTCACGGCATGGTCCCATGCCCACACAATCCTGAGGTTTTTTCAATACAGATTTTATGTCTGACTTGAGATGTGTGTTTATTATAGTTATTGACATTACTTTGAATACGTATATATTTGGTGGATATGTAGTGGATACATCCTTCTGTGATAATTTATAGTTATTTTAATTACTTTTCAGCCCCTTTACAATCCCTTTAAACATTTTTGCTATGCATGCTTTATGTTGCGATCCACCAGGGATGGGCAGTAACACTTGCCAAGTCACGTAGTAGAGGCGAAGTTCAGGCATGACACGGTGCTGGAGACTCCCTAGTCCGTAGGTAAATGTCATAAATGAGCATAGACGGGCAGTCACCATGTATTCTGGTGTTCTTATGTTGAAATGTTAATGATGTCATGACAAGCAGTAGTATACTGTGCTATTTCCATCGGGCAGAAGCAAGGGCACCCGTTATGGGCGAGGGGGGCTTACCCGGACGGGGAAGTTGCATTTGCCCTTGCGCACGGCCTCCTCGTCGGCCTGCCACTGGTGGGGCCGGCTGGCCTCGGGCACATAGGTGGGCTTTTTCCTGCGCAGGCTCTGTCGAAGCTTATTCATCTCCAGGTCCTGGTGCCTGCCAAACAAGGGATGAGTCACAAATACCCATAAACCCTCTGAATTCTGACCACGTGCGTCAAACAACTCTGACACAACGTCCACATCGACCCCACGGAAGGACTCTGGGCAGTATAGGGGAGCAACGGCCCGTAAATCCAGCCTATCAATCAAACCGTACGTGTACGCTTATGATACATCTCAACTGATTAGCTAACGCAGACGTCAATACAGTTTCGACCAGTCCCACTTTTCTGTT